>JAODJX010000015.1:18937648-18968078 GCA_026776945.1 Isichthys henryi
ACCTCCACATCATTGCATTCAGTTTTTATTCACGATTTGTATAGTGTCCCAACTTTTTTGGAATCCGGTTTGTACACTAGGGACAACTTTGGATGCCAATCACCTAAGTGCACGTCTCTGGACTGCAAGAGACAACTTATGTACTGGGAGAAAACCCACATGACATTGCGAGCACATGCAAACTCCAAAAATATCAACGTATGTGGTGAGCAAGGAGGCACAAGAGAAACACGTACAGGCAAATACTCCTTAAGAGGCAATGTTTATATAGATGAAGATATACAAAAGTAATGGGAGGCAGTAGTTCCCTCAGGGCAGTAATCCTCTTAGATTTATGTGTACAGAGAACACTTGAACAGCTAAAGCTCCTTCTTAGGAGGGACTTTAAGTCTTTCTAGGGATGATTGTCCTCCTCTTGTCCTAGTGACAATTATTAGATACAAGCTAGCTATGTCTGGCTACCACTCCTTTTGGCTAAAGGTGAGGAAACCAGTAACTGTACTGTGTGGTACTGGTTGCGCCCAGTAGACCATCACATTATAACCCCCTGAGCAGCATGTTGAGCCACCAAGCAAGATGCACAAGGGTAGGAGGACACATGGAGCATGAATGACAGCCTGCAGACAGTGCATGTACAAGGAGCCATCTTCATCTCCATGGACTGTTCTAGCATAGAGCTGCATTGTAGAAGTGAACTGTTGGAGGGTGAGGAACCAGCTGGTCATTTGGGTGTTGGTGACCTCTAAGGGTAAAGGGCTGCCCAAGGTACCTCAACTCTTGGATGGCCCATTTGATGCCTAGGGCCTCACAATCCATGCCAGTATAACTTTGGTAGGACTGAGCTTCCAAGAGATGAACAGTATTGGGATTTCCTCACGCTGAATTCCGCAGAGTGGAGAGATAACAAGCTGATGTCTGAAGCTTCCATGTACAGCCTGGACAGCTCAAAATCTGGGGTACAATGGCCCAGTTCAGTGGTGAGGCTCTCTTTTATTGGCTCAAAGGAAAGTTCAGCTTCCTCAGTTTACTGGCCATGGTTGAGTTCTTTCTTCCAAAGCTCAGAATGGGGTTGCTATGGAGGAAAGGTTTGGAACAAAGGAAAGATCCCAGGACAGTCCCAGGAATGCCAATACCTGGTTCTTCATGACAGATTCAGGGAAAACCCAGATAGCTCTGACCTTCATTTTGGACCAAGAGAGTCAGATGTTGGGCAGTGGCAGATACTCTGTGGGTCTGAGAAGTACAGCATGGCTGAGTGACACTGTAAAGACTCGATGCAGGACATTTAATCAATCCTTCATTTGCCATTTGCACAAGTACAGTTACATTGGGATTCTTCTCTTCACCAAACCCGTCTTGCTCTCCATAGCTTAGGGGTCACAGTGCAGGACCAACCAATATGCGGCATCGCTTGAGCTGGGGGTTAAGGGTCTTGCTTAACGGTCTTCACACATGTGGCTGTTCTGCTGAGGCCGGGGCTCAAACTGCTGATATCAGGCACAGAGACCTTTTCTCTTTAAACCCAGGTCATCCCACCCTACCAGTAGTGGCACTGGCAGGCCAGGTTCCACGCTGATTGATAAGCTACTCCCCCAAAATGAGCTCAAAATGTATGCTGTGGCATTAGGGACACTCCTCACATTGCCAAGTACTCGGGGGGGGGGGGGCGGAATTATAGAGGACTACTTGGGCAAGGGTAAGGTTGCCAAATTCCAAGCAAGGTTGACACAAGGTTACCCTGTACCCAAAGCCTGCGGATTCGGGGGTGAAGCAGTTTATATTGTGTACTCAGCTAGTCATCCAGGCTTGGAGGACTGCCTACAACCTGAGTTTCACATGAAATGGGCTCATCCCACAGAAAGAGGTGGTTCCAGATCACCTGAGACTCCATACATTGGTTAACTTCAGGTCCTGGTCATAGGGGTCTTGGGTGTGTTGTTGCTGGGCTGCTGATGGTTTGTCAGGCCCAGCCTTCAGGAGCCGGAGCAATGCAAGGACTAAGACGAATGACTTAATGGTATTAAGCATTTCAGCAGAGACTGGAGAGTCGTCAGAATTTCACAACTCAATGTGGGGGAGGGTGTATAGGAACGAGGCCAGAGCTACCTTTTCACCACTGTATTGCAGTGTGTGGCACTCCACCTGAAGCCAGCAGTGGGCCAGCCACACCAGCTGCCAGGCAGACTCTCAGCATTCCCTATCAGCAGGGTGCACAAACACAGTGAGGTACACCTCAATGTCATCCTCAGCAAGGGGCAGAGACAGACTAGACATTTTAGGAGATTGTACACAAACTGGCAATGACATCCTGGTCCCATGTAAGGGACATCGGCACTAGTTTCTGCACCACATTGGCTATTTGGGTACTTGCGGGCAGATACCCCTCGAGGAGCAATTAAAACTGTATATTAAAATGATTTAAAATATTCAGAAGTGTTAATTAGGAGGCAGTTGTCGCTTCAGGGGAGCTTTCCTCAGATTCTTGTGTGCCAATTCCTTTCTCCTGAGTTCCTGTGTAACACTGGCTTAAATCCTTAATAGGGATCTCCGTTCTTCCCCTGACTGGGGCAACTATCGGCCACCAAGTATGTCATGCTGGTGCTTCTTTAGGTAGAGAAAACCAAAGTCACCAACAGAATGTGTGGTGTTGGGCGCCCCCTACTGGTACTTGGCCAATTTGTAGTGGACTGTCACATAAGATTTCAAATAAAAGACAAGTTTGTCTCAACGTTTCTGCCATATTTCAAGAAAAAATGACATACAGCTTTCTGAAAGTTTTGATGCCATCTGTGTTTAAACCCACATTTTCTGCAAGACAGAGTGTAAGCTATAGGCAGTCTATTCTTGTTTGAATCCTTCCCTGTGTTTCGAACTCCTATTCATTCTAACATTTATTTATATTCCTGTGCACTGACGTGAAATATGACTGCACACACAAATTACCTGCAGTTGTAATAGTTGTAATAAACCATCAATTGCCCAAAAATAATGTGTTTTAAAGTCCAGATATTATGCTCAACTAGAAATGCTTAAATATAATCAGACAGGAACAGTATGTCACTCTTTCAGCAGTCCAGTGAAATGCTGTTGTGTGGTTTTACCAGTTTTTACTGAAGGAGAGGCGCACACTGGGGTGGTTCTTGCCCCCTCAAAAGTTGGTGCCCTAAGTGGTCGCCTCTGCCACCTAATGGACCTAATGAATCCTCAAAAACAGGCCACCTTAAAAAGCCTACTAGCCTTTCAATATCACTTTGAAACACAACACATAGATAAACCCACCCAATCTCCTGATCCTACTATCCTCTCTACCTATTTAGAAAATCTGAAATTATTAGCTTTAGCCTGCTGCAAGTTCAAGGTGCATTCTGAGAAGAGCATGGATGTGAGTTGGTACCTCAAACTCTGAATTGTGTCTTTCTAGTATAGAGTAGACACTTAACATAAAATCATCCCACCAATTCCTTGCATTTTGGGGGACATCCTCCCTCCAGCTTCCATCCATGTAACAATGACCCACACAGCTGCATCAGAACCAGAACCCTCTGTATTGCAGGTTCCTCCTGACTACACCAATCTACCAGATAGGCTCTTAATTTCGGGTGTCTTGGTGTGCAGTGGTTGGCTGTTAGCTTTCTTAATGATACCATTTAACAGAAATGTAAAATGGAATAATGGAATGTAAGCAATGTATTGAGACCATCTGATGCTCACTACACAGTGAATTGCAGGGCCTCTGGGGTACTCTACCAAATCCATTAAAGCCATTAAAACTGATGTGTCTGAACGAGAGGCGTAGATCATTGGCCCCAAGGAGATTCAATCTGATCACGATTATTGAGGGAACAATTCCATGTATCCAAAATCTTTCATTTGTAAAGCAATTCGATTTCATTAATCAATTATTTAA
Organism: Isichthys henryi; assembly: GCA_026776945.1. Lineage (NCBI taxonomy): Eukaryota > Metazoa > Chordata > Actinopteri > Osteoglossiformes > Mormyridae > Isichthys > Isichthys henryi. Next base: position 18,941,556 of record JAODJX010000015.1, read on the forward strand.
CCTCAATTGGAACCTTTTTTAACTTAGTTGAAAACTACTGAACTAGAAAAACACAATAGGAAAGTGGTACAGGCAAGCCAGTAATTGGTGAATGAGTCGATAAAATCCTTCATCCTTCACTATGTGAAACAGTTGATCGTCCAACGCAGTCATCTCCATGATTTTAGTATAGCTGTGTCTTTAGCTCTGATGCTGCTAACTTTACATGTTATTGAAGTAAATATCAGCCAAGAATGACCCATTGAACCAATGCAGATATCATGATTTTTGAAGAATTTCACCTGGCACTGATATGTTAACCAATGTATCTTGCATCTCTAAGGCTAACACGTTTCACATAGCAAGCTAGTTAGCTACCTCAGATTCATGGCTACAGTAGCTAACAAAAAACTGACTTTGTTGCATTATAAAAGAGTGTGTTGAGCAAAGTTTTAACTTGCTTTAACTTGATCTGAGAGATCATTCTGTGCTACAAAACAGTGGTGAGCTTCTGGAAGGTGGCACTTCCTTTATTAATGTTAATGAACTTTCTCTGCCATCCTGCATTTTGGAAATTCGCACAACTTAGAAGTAGGAAAATCTTTAAGGAAAATTTTGCCCCTAAAAATCAATTTCTGACATTACAGACACAGGCGAATTGCCAGCATAGTAATCAATTCATCATGATGCATCTTTGCACCCTGAGTCTCAACCACCCTGCTTCCGGCATAGCTCAGCAGACAACTTTCACTAAGAGGAATTATGGTCTCTGCTTATTTTCCTTATAAAAATGTCGCTTTTTATGCCTGTTATGGGTCTTCACTGAATGCAAAGTCTACCATTTTATGTATTGCAATAAGTTATGATGTCTCATTTTAGCTCTCAAGACAAAAGATGGTCATTTACCTAAAGAACCATACAGAAACATAACACATAAATATCACTTTTTAAAGAAAATCCTAGGTTCAGATTCCCTATTTGTGGATGAGCTTGATACCTTTTGATATGTTGATATGTTTTGGTGACCCTTTAAAATAATAGAAAGTGCAAGAGATTTTATGCTAAACATTCCATTGTTCCAGAGGATTCTTCTTAATGTCTATTCAGAAACAAATGGCAGCATGTATGGGGCTGAACTGATCTTCTCACCCTTACTCTCAAAACAAAAGGCCGTCGTGATTCTTTTGATCATCATTTATGGTGCTAGACATTCCGATGCTCAGCGGAAGATATCTAAAGGTCTAAGGATTCATTGCAAAGAGAGAATCATATTTTTAGAAACTAATAAGAGACAACCGCCCTGCAGAACTATCACCTATATATCTATTCATTACGTTCTTTCAAAAGCGTGACCTGATAACATTCAGCATCATAATGATCAGTGATTTTCATGAAGGCCAGTTTTCAGAGCCTCATATACTTCACCAGTTATAGCAGTTTTATGAAAACCGAGCAGAACTCTAGAGTACAGTAACATTCTGTATGATTCAACACAATTCAGCGAAAAATCCTGCAGAGTCCAGGCTGTTCAGAGCTAAGTAGCCTGTCCCACTGGGTTGGGTAACAGCTTAGGAAAGGTTAAGGACTGGTTCACACTGTTCTCAGTTTTCAGGAGAGGTCAGAAGTGTGGAACAGCACTCTGTATGGCCCAGAGACAGCCATAATGTGGAATCCCCATGAGAGTCAATGGATCCACAACATACAACAAAAATCGCAGACATACTGCCGATATATTCACTTTAAATATCAGCTGTCAAATGGTCAGCAGAACCCAATAAACAATAATAGACATTTTCAAGTTCTCAGGATATCTGTAACCTCTTCATACGGTGACAAAGCAATGGGAGACATAAAGTACATAAATAGAAGGAAGAAAATCAGGTAGCCATGCTGCCACTGACTTGATATTCAAATTTTGAAAATTTTGACAATTTCTGAAAAATCAGATTTGCAGTTTTCAGGAGGACAAAAAGTCATTATCTGGAGAGAAATGATAAACCTGACATCATTTTAGCGAAGACTTTCCCTTTAATATTACAGGGCAGAAGCAAACACAAGTTTCAAAGCAAAGGGCTGCACCTTACATTCTAACACCCATATGACCATTTCTGCGGGCTGAATATTCTTGGCGATCCACACCTTGGTGCTCCTCACCCACAGTCTAGCTAGTGCTCTTTGCTGCCTGACTGCAGATGACGAGAGTGTTCAAAAAAGAACTAGGAATATAACAGCGTACGGCTAGGTCACCATACGTCTCTCAAATCTGGAATGCAATGCACCCTCTGTGTACGTTATTTCAGTATAAAAAGTAAGATAGCTTTAAGTTGCCCCTTTAATTGGCTGTTTTCAGATAAATATGAAATCTAGTCAGTAAAATGTTGGTCATGAATACATTCTGAATCCTATGTTTAGAGGAGAAAACATTACTGAAAAAAATGATACATTTGAAATGATGGTTCTGAGGCCAGGATTGGCTGCCAGCCAGATAGCTGAGCGATGATGTCACCAGCATGCCTGTGTGTGCCACTCCCTCATTACATGCAGGCACTCGCCCCAGTTAGTGGGGTTTCTCCACCACAGGAAGGAGCTGCTTCCAAAGGGAGGCCACGGAATAACAATGGGATTACGCATGCATTGTTACTACGCTCCACAAAGTCCCGTGGAGTATTCATCCGGGACTGCTGGACAGAGGACTGCTGAAACACGGCAATAAACACTGGCATCTCTCACCAGCATGAGAAGCCAATCAGCGGGCCGCAGTGCTGACCGATGAATCAGCAACTGGATCCCTAACGTACTGCAGAACTCACCGCAAGTGCACTCTCACAAGCCTCAAACATCTTTAAGATCCAGAAAGGAACACTGTACATGGACCTGATCGCAAAATATGCTGCCTGAACAGCAGGATATACTCTGCCCACCGCAGCAGAGGGCCTCGTGTGAAAATTATGGCATGCAGCACCAGTAAAGAGATGATGAAACAAGACAGATCTTTGTTGCAGAGGCTGGTTCTTCAAAGTTCCTGCAAGTGCAGCTCAGCCCCGTGTCCAGGGGGCCTCGGGCGCTTTTCAGAGCCCCGCGTGACCTGGCCATGTGGCCGGCCTGGAAACGCACCCGCTGCATCTCTCCCCGGACGCCTTCAGGAACAACAGGCGCTCTTGAGTGGGCCGGGTGGATTCTCGGCACTGGCCCGAGCCAGCTGAGAGAGAAGAGGCAGGGGAATTAGAGCCAGATGTGCAGTGCTGGGTTACCATCCCAGCCTTTCAATACTCCCAGGACAGCAGTAAGTTTTAACTGACGCATTTCTCTTCAAGTACCTCTACCAGCCTCAAATTGAGTCAGGTGGAACCACTAGAGGCAGAAGGGAGAGACTCATTCCTCCGAACGCAGAGGGGAACCTCTGTACCTGCTTACTTGTCATGAGGCTTCCTTGCCGCTAGGACTTAAATCAAAGTGACAGAACAATTTATATGACAAAATAGTGTGTGAGTTCCTTGTAGTGTCCATGCAAAAGTGAGCCATGGAACTCTAGTGTTCCTATGACTTTACAGTCAGATAACGAAGTTTTAAAACATTCATTCACCAGTTAAAAAAATGGTAAATAGGATTTTAAGGCTTCAGTCTTCCTCACAGATAAGCAGAAAACAAGAGTTTTAAGAAAAAATCCACAACAAACACATAAACACAAATACTAGGCCTGCTTGATTATGGCTAAAATCATAATCACAGTTGTTTTGGTCAATACTGAGATCACAATTATTCGAAATGATTACTTACTAACTTTGGAAATATTACACATTTATTGACCGTTTAAAAAAACTTGTCTTTTTTAACAGCAGATTTCCTTGAACTTTAAATATAATTCAACAAGGAAATAAATAAAAGGCGCTGAAAAGAGGCATGTTAGATTTAAACACAGGAGAAAACAGAAGCATTACTGTGAAATGAAATTATTTTATCTTGATTATTTTGTTTTGAAGATTGTCGGAAGCCAAAATCGTAACTGAAATTAATAACTGATCTTAATACATACAGTCACACACACACACACAAACCATGGAGCCCGGAGAGGTATAAATGTTGTGTATTCAGCAATCCATCGTAGAGACATTGTCACCCTAATACTTCCCTTGCCGTACCAGTCCTTGAATATCTGCCTCTCTGAAGCTCAGTCTCTCCCTCTCCTGCCTGACAGACCGACATCATGCAGAGAACTGACATGATGACTAGCAAAGTGTGAACAACTAGAAACTCATCAGCAGATGTTTCAGTTCAACTCACAGTGTATCATGCGTACGGCTGAGCGCAAGGTGGAGGGGGAATGTTTAGGACACAATCAAGAGGGACTCCAAGCCTGCAGTGAAGGCTAAACCCATATTACTGACAGGACGTCAGCTGTGTCTACTGCACAGCAGAATGTCCAGCACATGGAGGAGTTCAGGTACACCATGTCAGTCCCAGAGAGGCTTGCATGTAAACACAGTGCATTCCAGAGCCACTGCCATCTCTACCATCTCCAAAACAGGAACTATGCCGACCTACACCGGTCATTTGGAGCTAATTAGCCACTTACATAAACCAAAGGGGATGTTTGGTGGGGGAGGGGGGTAATCAGATGTCAACCCCGGTAGCACGAGCTCCTAATCTGTACCATTTAGGAGCAGCCAAAGAGTTGCAGAAAACCAGGATGACAGCTACAGTGCCAACACTAACACTGTGTCCACCAACAGCACCTTCCTAGAATCTACGCTTGACAGACACACTTATACAGTCCTTGGGAAACTGTACAGATGATATAGGAGGATCTCAAAGAGAAAAAGAGGGGTAGACCATTCATTGTTTAAAGACAGCTAAAGCTTCTCATAGCCAAATGAAAATGATGGACATCTAGGGAAAATTAGGGTTGGGATAAGAGCATGGATATATAATCACATCCTCTTGGCATGTGGCACGAAACCTCCGTAAATAGGAGGGGAGAACTTTCAAATTCCAAACAGGAAGAGACTCAACTACCCCTCTGCCCACTGGTATTTCAAAACACTACAGCTTCTACAGGGAGAAGTAGACTGGTTTAGTGATGCAACTGACATTGTATAAAGCAACCTAGGATAGGCTTTGGGAATCTGAAAGGAAATGCAAAAAATAAAATTGCACAGGAAAGGAAAAGCATTTCAAACCGTATAAATAATGCCCATCTAATGGACTGTTTGGCAACCTTTTAAAATGAGCAATGGTCATAAATTTTTTATGATTTTTAAAGAACTTTATGTAAATACGTCAGAAGAACTCAGTTTGCTTAAATCAAAACAAGATAATTCCTGAGGTGAACATGTGGTTTGTATGTAGTGAGAATGGTTTATTTTTGGTCACTTTTTTGTGCAACTGGAGTGTGGGAGCGCATTGTGAAATGGTGAAAGGACACATACAGATCTCGCAATAAAACTAAATGTCAGAATTAGAATTTAGAAATGAGTCATGCAGGAAATCTTTATAAGCATATGCATGAGTAGAACAAAATTCTTGGGAGCTGAATTCAACAACATAAAATTTAACTTTAAATTTAACCGGTTAGGGAAATAAATGCCTATACGAATACGTACTGGAGGGGTCCAGCATCTGAGACAGAGACTCATACAGACCAATAAAAGGCAATTTCTTGAGACATCAATTCATCAAAACCATATGTCCCTGGACTGTGAGAAATCAGCCACACAGACACACAGAGGACATGCAGAACGCAAACTCAGCACTGGAAAGAAAAAGCTCTGATGGTAATCGCTGGCAAACGTGGATGTAATGTACTGCATGGAAACAACATCCAATATTTGTTTTTGACAAGATTTTTAAATGAAGAGGTAGATCACAGAGCCACTCTGGTACTATAACTGCAGAATCACAGAAATATAAACATACCGCATGTGTAACTTGTTAAACCTGTGAGTGTTAAATGATTCTAACTGTTTTGCAGAACCCTGTACGTGCTTCTCAGAGAGTATCATTCAGAAAATGCTGTGCGTGAGCCATTCAAAATAAATCTCCACGAAAAACAAAGATACTTGTGACACCACAAAAAACAAACAACTATGAATATCGTGTTTTTTTCACAGGAAGTTGTGGTTCAGCAAAAAAACATTAAAAATCTGAGTATATTCAGGTGCACAACTAAAAGCACATTTTCCAAAACATTTTCCAATTGGCTGCATTTAAATACTTAAAGCTCTGGGACGTGCTTGCTGAACATTCCACAGAGACAAAGAAAGAACTTGTTGTTAATAGCCTTACATTATTATGTTAAATGCACCAAAAATGTACCAATTGACCATGGGCCTTTATTATGAGAGAGAGACAGACAACAGATTTACTGTGTGGAAAAAACCTAGCACATCCATCCATCCATTTTCTAAACCGCTTATCCTTATGGGTCACGGGGGGTCCGGAGCCTATCCCGGAAGCAATGGGCACGAGGCAGGGAACAGCCCAGGATGGGAGGCCAGCCCATCGCAGGGCACACTCACACACCATGCACTCACTCATGCACACCTACGGGCAATTTAGCAACTCCAATTAGCCTCAGCACGTTTTTGGACTGTGGGGGGAAACCGGAGTACCCGGAGGAAACAGATCTACCAGGCAAGGAAGATGTATGAACCATCTTCCCAATAGACAACCTACACTGTATTGTGGTAACCCAGGGTGCAGAGCAGTGCTAACCTTCACAGTGTAAATAATTAATATTCAGATTGAGATTCATCTAGGTTCGTCATTTGGACATATGCAGTAATGTCCTCTACCTCCTTTATTTATTTTACAGACATATTGACAATGAGTAGAAACCCCAGGACTTAAGCCAAGGTTCACCAATTCCCATCCTGGAGGGTCGGAATCCAACACGTTTTGCAGATTTCCCTGTTCAGACACACCTACTCAGCCTGGTAACTAACTGTGTAAGATGTGTTTGAGCAGGGAGATCTGCAAACTGTGTTGGATTCTGGTCCACCAGGCCCAGAATTGGGGAAATGCCCTAAGTTATATGCAAATGTAAACCACGTCCGTAACAAACTGGGTAAGATGAGAGTTCACAGGGATCTGTAAATGCTTTGCGTTGTAATAAGATAGGGCAGTGTTTTCATGATCAGTCATCCCACGTGTCAAGCTTGCTTCAGAAGACCATGCAGACTGATCCACGTCACATTCCTGCATTCGGTGGGTGTGGCATGGGAGTTTCTCCCAACTAACGGGGAACGTTCCCAGAACTTTAGCCTATGTCATATGAAGATCTCCACAAAGTTGGCAAATAACGTTATTTCCACGTTTCACATATTAACGTTTTGTCAGCATGATAAAATTATTACCTAAACATCCTTTTAATGTATTTTACAAATATTGTTTTATAATAAAACATTATTTTCTAAAAGTGTTATAAGTATTTACCATGAATGTGGCATCTGGCTTAGAACCCAAGATCTTTAGATCTAGGTTATCCGCTGTCCTACCACACCCTTCCGTTACCTTGGTATTATTAGTCATAGTAGTAATGGAATAGCATTGGGATAGTAGGATGGTAGTGGAATAACGTTCTGGAAACATCAAGAAAACTGAACGCTTTGATCATTTCCATAACTTTACCGTAACGTTCGGAAAACGTTCCTGGAATGAAAAATTGTTATCATGGCTGGTACCATGCGGTGAAGCCCCATTGCAACACGGTGAAGAAACAAGCATAGAGTACAGGCCAAGGAGACATGCAGCGAGCTTGTGGTCACTTCTCTCAACGTTGCTCCTCTGTCCTGTAATCGGGCAGATAACACGGGACCTTAAGCACTTAGATCTCAAGATGCAGGGGTATTTTTACTCATGGGCAATTAGGCTTCTAAACAATTACACAATTAGCGCTCTGACACTTTATGCTGCAGGGTCCTCAAAGCACTTCATGAGTGTTTAAAAGCTAAGTGTTTCTTTATCTTGGTGTCACAAATTTATTGTTACCTGCTGTAAGGGTTTCATTCGACTGAGTACCCATAACGACAAATGAACCTTCAACCCTGAACCACTGGGTACAATTCTACTAACAGAAAAGAGATATATTCAGAACAACACAGAACGATGGCTGAAGGGCCCTCTCCGCATATGCTGGTCTATTATATGCGTCATACATTATGCAGAATAACACCTGAATGATGCTTTCTGCTTCACAGTTTGTCAGGACAGTCAAGAGAACTGAGCAATTCAAAATTCAGTTTTTGCAATCAAACATCTGCTTACCAAGTAATAGTAAACATTTGCATTCAATATGCAGCAAATGGCAGCTAAATTTCCCACATGCAATTAAGCAAAACCTTTTCTGAATGGTGAGCAAAGGAAGAATTTTTGAAAATCCCATAACTCCCTGGGTCCAAACTCTCCATTCAGCCACCTCCTGTATTCCACCAGCAGTTCATCAACCAAGACCAAAACTGTGACACAAACATTCAAAAGTGCAAGTCGCAATACTCCCCCAACCTGCTGACTGTAGGGAGAACAGAGAGTACTGAGAGAAAACTGCACAACAACACAGGGAGAATGTCTACACACACAGACACACACACACACACACAAACACACACACACATAGGAGATACCTATCCTTATGGGGCCCGCTCATTCACTTCTATGGAAAAAATGCTAACGCTAACTGTGACAACCTTAACCCCCACCCTGCCCTAACCATAACCATAAGTAACCAAACAAAATACAAGAGGTTTTGCATTTTTAGTTTTTTCATAGCAGTTATTGATTTTTATAAAATAGAGTTTTTCCTTATGGGGACCCGGAAACCGGTCCCCATAAGGGAAAAAAAATGGATATTTATCACGTTATGGGGATATTGTATCACTCACTCACATTCACACACACACACACACACACACACACAAATCATGGCCCCAGAGGTGAGGCAACAGTGCTAACCACTGTACCACCATACCAGCCTCAAAACTAATATTTAATTTCAAAATTAACACTACAACAAATCACAAAATTATTATATAAAGGTTAGGGCAAGCGGAAAATTTTGCAAATATTACACATTACATTTATTTTATTGTCTTCCAACTGCATGTGTCACGTAGCCATTTTGATGATCAAGCCTGCAGTTTCATTAGCTCAATATGGAAAACAAGCCTCTTCAGTGTGTCAAATTGTTGGTGATTAATAGCCTAAAACCCTAGAAAATGTTTCCTCATTTTCTTTCTTTCACCCCCCCCCCCAAAAAAAATTAAATAAATAACCAAGGTAGGAACCAAGACAATTTAAACTATGCTGTTTTCAAGCAGATGATGAGTAACATCCAGTGGGTCAGTTGTGATATTTGGAAAAGTTAGGGAACCACTGCTATAAACATTTCACTGAATATACAGTTTATTTCCATCTAAAACAAAAGTTGTTTCAGTGTAAAACTCAACACTGGCAGCCCATACTTCTATACCTGCACCACTTCCTCCAGCTGTCGCTGTCCCACTGATATCAGAGGCAAGCATTTCCGACAAACCTGGTTTATTACTTTTCAAGGACCTTTCTAAAAACAGGTGATTTCTCAAACAGCCTATATTAGCTCAAAAGATATTAAAGCACTTGTCACAACCTGAAGGACATCTATGGGCAAGCAGGGAAACTGATGAGTGAGAGAGGCTGAATCATGAATGTAACTCAGGAGGCAACAGTTACCCGGTCATCTTGGGTAAGCTGAATCAAAAAGGGAAACTGCCAGGTCGATCCCAGGAGGTGTTCCAGGACCTGGAGGCCTGCAGGCTGAAATGCAAAGCATAGCTACAGAGAGCTACTCCATTAGGAACATCACCAACCTAAACTATGTACCCTTACAGTGACGATCTACTGCTCAAATTATTGATACATTGTTATCAGGTCTTGTCTAGTTAAGATCCTTTTTTTATCCAGCAGATACTTTTCTCCAAAGCAACTCACAAGTGAGGAATGCTTGAGGTCACAGAGCAGGGTCAGCCAGGATCCAGCATCCCTTTGGGTTGAGTGTTACTCAATGACCCAACCACAATATAATCCTTCAGCCAGCCACAGGAATTGAATCCACAACCTTCCATTGACACAGATTCATAATCCATTGATCTACTCATCACCCATGGTGACAGTATAGACGGCATTCCACAAGTTCTATCTTCTCATTGGCTCTGCGGGCTTCCCAACAGCATGTTCATACCTCTGACAGACCATAGAATGTTGTGATTTTGCAATGATGAACAGACCAACGTGATATGAGGACCGGAGGATGAACACCCTTAGCACCCTCAGGATACAACAGTATGGCTGCACACAGCGAGCTTTTCAGACTGGAGCTTTCTATCGCTTTGACACCTAACCTACATTATATTCCTCACAGTTACAAATTGATTGCAGGTAAATGCAGAAGCTTGTTCCCTGACCTTGTCCATGCCCCCCCACCCCCATCCCCCACTTCTCAGCTAACAATTCTTCCCAGATACATGCCTGCAACAATGTAGGATCATAGTACTCCTGCTATTGTTGGGTGGAAATTCAAGCTCTTTCTGGCAAAACCCTCCAACTTGTTTCCCATACAAACTTCTTTTTTAGCCATTTTGCAAACCGGCTTTGATGGTAAAAGTAAAAGCCTCCAGCTACTCAGAGCAAAAAATCAGCACGATTACACCAGCATGCCAGCATCCCTTTTCCAATCTTACTACAGTGTATCCATCAAGACTAGTACTGTCATGCAGTACAAAGAGTTTGTGGGAAAAATACTACTTCACTGCTTCAGTGTTTGGAAAAACAAACACAAGTATTAACGATTCTTGAAATATCCAAACATAGCTACAGTCAAAATTTAATTAATTAAATTATATGTACATTCATTAGCAAAAAGAACCTTGAATTTCATTTTACTCAATCAAATAGAAATGATTCACCTTTCAGTGATATATAGCAGAGAAACACATTAACTTTCTTACATTTATTCTACTGCCACCAAGTCCTTGCTAGCACGCTTCGCTGAGATTCCCCCCGACTCAATCTGTAGCTGCCGCGAACAAGACGTCTCCCTTTTCATGACTCTCGGCAGCATTGTCAGCTACCCTACAGATTCAGAAACCGCTCTGTTCTCCATCCTCACATTACCTTGCTTGCTTGCTATTCTTGGCTAAGTCTCAAGCAGCCAATCTGAGTGGTCTACAGGATGCTGGGCAATGTTATAGAGATGCCAGGGATCATTATCCTATTTCAACAGAACACAGACTAAAGCAACACCATCAGTCTGAGACTGGAGCCTCTTCACGGCTGACCTTGCCTATCACCATACAGGCCTGGCCAGGCTTCCATGACGATTGTTTAATTTGGCACATTCCCCCCGCTCAGTCAGACACCTACAAAGTAAGATGAGTCAAAACCATTTATTTATTTTTTTATTTCACTGGATTACATTAATCAAAACACTTGCAGGAAGAAATACGAAACCCACCATACAAACTAGGGAGTTACTTTATTTGAACAACATGCATATATGCATCTGTTCATAATTAAACAGTTGTGCACCCAATAAGAAAGTGCACAGTAGAATGCAGATTACAGTAACCAAGAATGGAATCATCCAGGAACAGGGGAGTAATAAATTGGCAGAATCCAAAAAGGGAAAATGATACAATGGTAGCATTCAGGAACAAAGGGCCGTAGCACAATGGTAGAATCGCAAAGTGAGGAACAGTACGAGGGCCAAATCCAGTTAAGAAGGGAATGGTACAAGTAGAATCCAGGAAAGAGGAGAATGGTACAATGATTCTATTCTCAACCCAGCTTGATTCAATCATAACAAATCTACTAATCGGGCTGTTTTGAATATGAGAACAGGCAGCCAGTTGCTTTCTGTTAAGAGACCCAAATCTGGAAGCAATAATTATAACCAAGTAATCGGATATCAATCTCCCTTTTATCAAATACACTAATTAATTCAATGTTTCCAAACCCAGTACTCAGGGACCCCCAGAGAGTCAATTTTTTTGCTCCCTCGCAGGTCCTGTTCAACCCTTACTGTAAGAGTAGAGGAAGGAGCAAAAATGTGGACTGTCTGGGGGTCCCTGAAGACCGGGTTGGGAAACAATTTATTAATTTAAGTGACAGCATGACTAAAACAACTACTGGAGGGGCGAGGCATGGTAAAGCAGCCAGTTTGCCATCACTTCATACTCACCTGACACTAACAATGGTCATGAGGGATGCAGGCAGGTCTCTATACATCATTACATGTATATTAAATGCTCTGACTGCTGTTTCTTCCATGTAAATGGAGTGGAGAGGATGGTCACTCAATTCTCCCACAGGAAGGCAACAACAAACATATAGCCAAAGCCACACAGAACTGCCTTTCCATGAAAATAACGTGCAATCCAGCACAGCAAAGGCAGGGAATGGATAAATGCTGGCAAATCAGGTTGCTTTGCATGCAAAGATCTGGAGATAAACATTGATTGAGAGCTGGACTTAACCTAATTTGGTTCAGTGTATTTCCTAAGCTTGATGAAGGAATAAAAAAAGCTTTCTGACCCAAACTCTGGATTTAAGCTGAGATGTTGCTGGAAAAGTCTCTCCACATGCTCGCTCATTCTACTTAGCACCGCGCCAGATTTGCGCAAGTCAGTCCCGTAACAAAACGTGTGTGCAACTAGGCAAAAATAACAAATGTAACGAATGTGAGCAACATAATTACAGTAAACTGCATTTAGACTGATATTTACAAATCAATTTTTAACTCTTGTGGCAATCTAAAAATGCCGACCTTAAAGAAACGCAATTGGAACTGAATCGATTTTCCCCCACCCCCCCAGCTCTGGCCTTCACAGGACTGTGTCAACCAAACAACAAAGACAGCTCTGCCTGAAATAACAAGACGTGTTCCAAGACACCGTACACTTTTAAAAATACTGTTAAGCTTATAATGATCAGGCCATTGTTTATCCTCATAAAGGTCAATGGTAATTAATGAGCCTCCATATTCATTATAGTCCTTCACTGTAAATGAATTGGCTGCACACAGTTTATTGAAAAATAGAATAATGGTGCATTAATTCAATTACATTAGTGCTCTGTGCAGTAGAACACTGACTGTCGCTTCAGTGGGGTAAAGAGAGCACCAAGGTTCCAGAAGCGTCTGTAAACCACTGCATCTAAACTCCTAATATCACCCTCACTGCACTGATTAGACGAGAGAAGATCCAAATGTCGAGGTACCAGGTTCCATTCTGCAATCCAAACCTGCTTTCCAAAGCACAGGAGAGCCGGTGTTCTGACGAGCTGAGCTACCTATCGAGACGTGCTATCGAGCCTTTCTGCACATGTGCAGTTCCACCGTTTTAGGATTAGGTTTAGGTTTTAGGGATTAGGGTTAGGGTTTTAGGTGGGGTTTTGGGGGGTAAAGGTTAGGGTAAGTATTTTAGGGGGTTAGGGTAAGAGCTAGGGTTAGGGCTGTGGATTAATTAGCACTACGGTAGCCTAACTGGACAAAGTAGCTCAACTCGTCAGAACACCGGTAACAGGACAGGAAGGAAACCAAATACAAATCATATTCCAAAAGCTGCAGTGCAAACACAGTCTGATTGTCAGAAGAAGTCAATCCATCAAGCAGAGGTCACACGTAGAAACAGGCTAGTCATAAATCAAACCAAACATTCACTACGGTAAAGGCATTTAATACTTTTCAAGCAGTCAACTGACAAACCAGACACTTTTAATACATGTCTCCTACCAGACTGATGATCTAAAACAGTGCTTTTCAAACCAGTCATCATTTTTTGCCCTCCCCCAGCTTCCAAGACATCTGTACCGGGTATTTAATGTTCTCGACTGTTTGGTTCAGGCCGGCTGGGAGCCGGGAGGGAGCAAACATGTGGACCGTCTGGGGTCCTACAGGACTGGGCTGGGAGACATTGACCTAAAAGTATGAATAGGGTCTGAATGGAGGCTGTGTTTAATGCAGGAGTGACATATTTAAAACAATTTCCTAAGTGACCCAGAACCTCACCTGTCAGTGGAAACAAGCAAGCAAACAAAAACAATTAAGTTAATTTTTTGTTCAATAATAATAATTAAAAAAACATGCAATTTTTTTTCTTGAGGTAATCCTGTGATGTCACCATCTGTAACAACTTCACAATCTAATAACACCATCTGTGACATAAACCCAGTTTAATACAGCGCTAATATATAATTACGACACCTAAGTTACTACTGAAATAAGCGTTTGTCGGGTGGGGGGGGATTAAATGCTGAGGGCGTGTCTGAAAACGATGAGGACCCTGCAACTGACGATGCTGGTTATTTTTATTAATCATCCTTATTATTTATTATAATTATTATTATACTCATTATAATTATTATTATAATAATTATTATTATAACTTTGACTGCGTTGTATATTGAATATATGAAATATATGATCAATGTCTCCTACCGATCGTTTCGTTAAATTAATGCAACCCCATGCAACTGTAGTCATTGTTATCGGTTACAACTATGATTTTACCCCATTTCAGATTAATGTATGACTCACAACTCAACTTGCTCACCACCGCCTTCGGGGTATGTGACAGTCGTGTAACAATCCGGCAGTGAACACGAATTAAGAAAGACGGTAAGTAAGTGAAACGTACTCGTTTTTCGGATATATCCTCTCCTGGAAGACTTTATCCAACGGGATAACCGTTTGCCCAAGAAACACATCGAGTCCGATCAAAGCCCGGTGCATCAGCGTCAGGACCAGGTCGCTGCTCCCCGGCGGATAGGCGCTGCGTCCCTTCGGCTCCAGCACCCCGGGGAGCAGCTCGAAAATGCACTCTTCCTTCCACTCCGGGGATGTCGTTTTCTCGACTACGGCCGTAGTGAATTTCTCCTTTCCGACTTGTATAATGGTGTAGACGTCGCTTGTCCCATGCTTGCCCTTCGCTCTCAGTCCCCTGCCTCGGAGAACCGTCACCTGGACGTGAGTGGGCACCCACCTCTGCTCACTGTCAATGTTTACCAGCGACATCTCATCAGATATTCAAAGCAAGCATGCGATCGCGATGCACGGTGTCCAGGTTACGGCAGTCCGCGGACAATGAGCTATATTTATATATTAAAAATCTGTTTAGTCACCGATTTAGTTTCCAGAGCGAAGCTAGCCTGCAGGATGGCTATTGCGCATTATGCTGTTTCTCTCGCCGAAAGTTGTCCTCTGCGATCTCCGCTAGTCGCCCTTAGTGTTTCAAGCTATCGAGGCTCCAAACGTTCCCGGCGAGACCCGTTTCGTAGCCCCCGCCCTGCAGAACCAGCCCAGAACCAGCCGGGCGGATAAATGCAGCCCGAGCCCGAGCCGACGTCACTCCGGGAGGAAGCGTCCCCGGCCCCTCGCTACGCCTTCTGCCCTCCAACTTCGCAGCCGGAGCTTTGCTGACTTATTTAATATGCCTCGTTTTCGTTACTTCCATCGCATCCCCGGTTTGTTTTTATTAAAACGTCCGATAGGATCGTTTCCTATTCCAGATGCTTTCAGATGACTGTCTGATTGCCGACTTAGCCGCTGTTAATAAAAGGCTTTTTCTGAAGTCGTACTGCGGGGTTACGGAGAAAAGCTGCTCCGGGATGACATAACATTGCAGATGCCGTGATCAACTGTATTCAGTCCCTAGAAAAAAATGAAATAATTTGCAGTTAGCTATAAGAAATTTCATTTATATATTAAAGGATATGTATTTATTTCCTATGCAGTTTTGGGAGCTGAGACGACGCGTGTTCGATGTTGCCCAGATGGGTAGTGCGGCTGGATTGAGTAGCGCATGAGTACAAGTTACGAGCCGAAACAACCCGCAAGGGTGCGGCTCCGGCTGGGAAACCTGACCGTGAAGCTGCCCTGTATCATGTCCCACACGATGCATTAATCAATAACGATTTACAATTAAACATAATTATCTGTGGACGGGATTGTGAAGACGGCATAATGAGAGGAAGGAGTTATGTGTGAAAAAAAGAAACCTCTTAACGTGCGACATTCATTAAAGGCAAATTAATTCTCTTAGAATGTTTCATCTCAATCATCAATATAAGTCCTCATGATTATGATAAACTCTAAATTATTGTGTTTTTGTCCTGATCTTTTTTCGTGACAGTGAACAGGATTTGATAGCATAGACTTATACCCAAAACGATGGCGTAACTCCTTGAAACATCCCCGCTGCGGTATCTGTAGGCCTGTGCGTTATCCGTCTGTGTGTGATGTGCATTTAATCACGATAACCACCAATAATCACACCAAATTGAGAAAATCCCAGTGAAACTCACACATGTAGATATAAAAATGTTTGTATAAAAAATTATTTCTGCACTCTTGCACTACTTACTCTTACTTAATGCTGATTTTGCGCTCTATAGATATGACGATTATAATCTATGCCTATTGTCTGTAATATGTGTTCTCTGTCTTGTCTCTCAAACTTGTGTCTCTCACTACCATTCTTTTCCCATAATATGGAGCTAAGCAACTGTGTATGTGACAAATATAATTTAGAAACTTTATTTACTTTTGGATTATACTATGTCCAGAGTTTAAACTAAGGTGAAATCCAAATGAGGAGCCCATAACCAAACGTGGGATGCGGTAGGGCACTCATACATACACTCAAAGTAATTCTGCCCAGAATTATCACATTTTTAGGTTCTTGTGCCTGGGATCGGCTCCAGGCCCCCGTGACCCTCAGCAGAAGAAGCGGTCAGAAGATGGCTGGATAGAATACTTCTATTTATGTACTCCTGTTTATCCATGGAAAAAATATCCTGAGGTGAACCGCTGTCTAAAGAGTAACTGAAAAGTTTAGAATATGAATATCAGGTTTTGTCTATAGCAGCAATGCAGCAAAGCAGTCAATTGGAAGCTTTGCTGTGCTGAGTACCGCAGTTAAGAAATGGCCTACATCTGCAAAACCAAGAGGCCATGACTGTTGATGAAGTGTAGCATTCATTTCATCAATGTGTTAAAAAAATACAAAACAAAAAAAAAAAAGTAAAACCTGAGTAGGTCATGGGGGTGTGTTTCTAATGTGATGTTTTCAGCACATCAGACATGACATAGAGCATTGTGGGACCAAACACTACAAGCGTACTGAGCATGAAATTCATCTCACATCTCTGTGACTCTACTTTTAACGCAATAATAATGCAATAAAGGTCAGATACAAAATGTCCTTTTAAGCATTAACCAGAAATACTCACCGGCAATTGTCACACGTTTATATGTGTGTGTGTAATATATATGATGTAACATTTAAATATCTGCCTCGATCGTGCACAAACCCAATAAAAAAGGCCAGCACAGAGTAGATATGGCTCATTTGAGAGCATCATAGACCCCCACTCCCCCCATGGTCTCCTGCTGCAGATAGACGGCAGGCAGCCAAGCGGCCGGCAGTGGCGGAGGGGGAGGGATGGTGCTGGGCTGCTCTGCTGAAAGCTCTCCACTGCAGAGGTGCAGTGTGCGGGCTCCGACGAGGCAGTTAGGCGTTAGCCATCGTTCAGTAGCACAGCGCTGTGCCATTTCTATCTGAAGGCTCTACATGTTTCAGCAGAGAAAAGCCATCAGTGAAACTCGCACCAGTATCTTACTCAATTCTACTCAAGTTGATGTAAATGTTTAAAAATGAACAGCATGGGGGCATTTTAAAAATGTTTTTCAGTGCCAATTTTATAAAAGTGCGACATAAAACAGAAAAAAAAAATCATTTTTTTTTTAACGAAACAGAATATTATTATTATCGTTGTTATTGTTGTTCCAATGACAAATTATGGCTGGTTTAACATTTAAAGGAATGACTGATGAGCATTGCTTTACACTGGTGACCACAGTAATCCTAGCATCTACACCAGGATTTTCAAATCACAGTCCTCAAGATCGGGCATTGAAGCCTCTGTGGCCAATCAGAATCAGTAATTATTAAACTGACTACCTGGGAGAACTGAAAACAAGGCCTGGATTTGGAATCGTGGTCCAGATTTGAAGAGCCTTGATAGACTGATTGAATTACCATAATAGTCAGTTAAATTGATCTTTAAATGGAAAACCTGGTCAGACACAGGGTTTGGCACTTAAAGTAAAAATAAGTGCATCACAGCTCTTATCCATGTTGCTGGGCTTGGGGGCTGTCTTGGGCTGGGTGAGTTTTCAAAACCCCCCGTTAGACCACATTGATATCACACAGTCTCTGGCTCACCAGACATGCAAACCAAACCTAATCCAGCTGGAACATATGCTGCAAACAGCCCCAAACCCTAACACAGGCGTGTGCCTTAACATTTCGCAAATTAGTGTGTATCCTACAGTCGGCGCTGCATAGCAAATTGTGCTACCCCTGCAACTGCCAGAAGGACAGTGTGGCTTATAGCTAAACTAAAGGCAAAGCCATTATCCTACAGATCAATGCAGTGACTGGAATCAGATCAGGGATCGGATGCAATGCCTGTACCTGACAGAGAGGTTTTCCCAGTTGGGTCTCATTACCTCCGCTTTACAGTGGATGGAATCAGAGAGATCTCTGCATCTGGAGGAGACGTTGACTGTTAATAATCCAAGCAATGGCTCTAAGCTTTCAGCTAAACTTTAACCCATAAATAGGTTAATATGTTTAATCTATGTAAAGTGGATAGGATGGCACCACACAATATATCAAGCTGTGATTTATGTCACACACATTAAAGACAACTCTGATTCCATATCACCAATGACTATCCTATTTTAAACAAAGTGTATAACTCCCCCATCCCCCAAAGCTGTAAGTTTACGTTATACTCATTACATGAACACACTTTCCTTCTTCCACAAATACAAAAAGAAAAATCATTTTTATGTTATTACGTCATTTAAGCAAGAGTAATTAGAAAATATTTTGCATAATGTTCTCAGAATATTTGGGAGCTACATAATGGTAACTTTGCATCAGGGTAATTTCACAAAGATGTTCAATTATTTCGTCATCATATTAAAAATGCAGTGGCTGATGTCCTGCGTCTGGCTTTTGTTAGTCGAAAAAACAAGCTGCAAGCTGTGGATTCTCATCATGAGATTTAATGGTGAGGGCTCTGGCGTGGGGAGATCTCTGTGTGAAAGGGGCAAGCAGGCAGCGCTGCTGGGTTTGGCTGGTTGAGTGCGGCATGCTGGGTGTTAGTCACACTGGGGTTTGTGATGGAGGGCAGGGGGCCGGAGAGTCCCTCATTAAGCAGGATGCCGAGTCACAGGACCGCATCAGTTGACCAGCGATCTCATGGTCTTCTTCTAAAAGAAGCCAGAGCCTCTGGCTCATTAGTGTGTCCGATGGAATCTCACATAAGTTTTTGGGTATCTCCTATTTTCGCAATGTTTTACGATACAGTTATGCAGAATTACTGAAGTATTCATATCCCCTTTATGTTTCACGTTGATTTAGCATGTTTTGGAGCCCCCTGCTGCATCTTATGGAAAACTGCAGCCACAATGAAAACACTCCCTTGGCGGTAAAACACAGGCTAATAACGACCCCTTCTGTATATTATAGGACACTGCAGCCACCTTTTCATATTTAAATATTTTCCACCTACTTATTCACTGCAATGCATTCCACATACATGCAGAAATTTCAAGTTAGCAAAAACAGAATGAAATAACTGTTGCAACTGCACAAGTAATACATGACACTAACATTTTCTATTTGCACAAAAGAAACGTTGATGTCCGTAGGCATTGTGATGTACTGTCGTTTAGCTGGTATGGGATGACATGATTCAAAAGAACGTTCAGCTAAAAGGCTGGACCATAAATAGACAGCTAGAGTACACACACACACACACACACACACATATATATATATATACAGTATACATGTATATGTATGTGTACGTGTGTGTGTGTGTGTGTGAGAGAGAGAGAAATTAAGAGACCACTCTATATTTTGATACACATCTGCATTTTCAAATCCTGTTTTTTCATGTTTCTGCTGGAACCAGCCAGGTAAAGGGCGGAAGCGACTTCCCAATGCCAGAGATGACCGTTAACTAACAAACAGAATTAGTCCATGCAGGGAAGATAAATAACACACTAACAGTTATCCGATTTCATCAATACTAATCATTACTAATCATGCATTCCTGGTAGTTTCTGTTCTCACTTAAAACCTTTACATACAGATTATTCAGTAGCTTAACACAATCAATGATTTAGCCTCCCACATTAAATTTTAATTTACAAAGATTCCAGGACATTTACAAATTTTACATGATCGATGTAAAAATAACCCAAACTATTTTAAAACCTTTTCTCTGAAATAATAAAAGTATAAATAATATCCTGTGGGTCACCCATCCATTTTCTGGGACTGCTTGTCCTATTCAGGGTCATTGGGAGTCCAGAGACACACATGGAACCCTGATACAGACTTGAACCTTAACCCCAAAGGTGGAAGGCAACAGTGCTAACCGATATCAGAGAATCAGATGTCAGATGTTGTGAAAACTGTAATATCTATAAAGGTTTTCAAGCTAGATTGCAATTGGTGGCTGTTTCTGGTTCCGAATAGATGAGTTTGCATCTCGCTTCTGAGGACATGCTGGTTTGGTAACCATAGAGTTGGAGAGCTTCTCTGTTCTACCTGTTGACCCAGGATCACTCATCTCAAACCTGAGACTCTGCGAGCTACTGATAGTCCCCTGCCCAGAGTCCCTAGAGCTGTCTGGAGAGCAAGCACCACGCGATTCACCATTACTGATTTGCAGGCTGCTGAGAACAGAAGACAAAGGGTAGTTGTTGGGGTCAGAGCGGTACCTAGACTGCTTGGCTCTTTTCAGAGATGCTTGGTCTATTCGGGTAAAGCAGATGCAGCTGGCAGAGGAGTATCGTGGAATATCGTAGATGTCCTCATCAGCCATGCCTGGGATAAGACTGTCGATCCCACAAGACCTCATGTGCATGTACGGGGAGTTTGGGTCATCATCTGTGGTCAAGTCAATGGTGGACATGTCTTCCTCGGGCAGGTACTGGGATACGTTGCCTTGTCTGGCCCTTCTGGACATGGTATATTCATAGTCAGGAGGGGAGGGTTGTCGAAACAGGCTAGGATTTGAGCCCTGCATGCTGGAATAGTGCTCTGACAGCTGGCTCGATTCCTGCTTCTCTGTGTTTGGAAGTTTGATGGACGACGGTCGTGTTGGTGTCTGATTGGTATGATCTGGGCTCTCGTTGTTCATCTCATTGTTCTCCTGAAAAGGCTTAGACCCATTTTGCGTGATGTGATGGTCAGTGACACTTTCATTCTCTGCAAACTTCATCCTGATCTGCAGACAAACATTTACATTTTATTTTTCTGGATTTATTTAACACACCCTTTGTCCAAAGCACCGTGGGAATCAGAGAGCAGGGTTAGCCAGACCCTGAAGTGATTGGGGTTAAGAACCTTGCTCAACGGCCTAATAGTGAAATCAATTTGCCAGCCTTGGAATTTCAACCAGCAACCTTCTCATCTCAAGTACAAGATCCTAACCCACAAAACAACACATAACTGCAACTGATTTAAAGAAGAATACTGTAAAAACAAATGTTTGCATACTTTATTACTGTATTAAATAATGCAAATTGCACATTTGGAAAAGTCAACCTTAAGTTGGACTGGCACTCCATCAAGCTTCAGCTCCCCCATCCCCCATGAGGTTGGAAGATGAATAAATGGAATTTTAAATTGGAATGCATGATGAATTTAACAACCAAAAAGGGAGGTAACCTCTAGATGTAATTTTTCCAGCTGCTAATATAATTTAAGTGACTTACCTGACTAACTTTGTTGAACAGTATGCAAATTCCTATTATAGTTGCAATGCAGAGTGTAGCATTGACCACGACTAAAGCAAGGACAGAAACCTCAAGAAGAGTAACTCCCTCAGGAGAGGAGAAGTTGTATGTTTGGCCATGAACTGTATCCTAAAACAGAACACAAGACAGTACATCAGCAGAGCAGGCAGTAGAACTACCACAGTTACCACCAACAGGACGAAACTGATCGCAAGACATTATTTGGGTTTCAGAGGAAAACAGTCAAACCAGCAGCTGTACCACTGATATGCTATTCAGTTCAGGACCCTTCTGTGCTGGAAACAGCTCCGGGAACAAAGACTGGCTGTGTGTCTAAGAGCAGACACCCTCGTTTGTGTATAAAAACTTTTAGAAAAGAAACACGGTTCAGATTATCCCAGAAACAGTTCATAAGGACGTTCCCCTTGGTGACCTTAACCTAGCAGTTTATCCAGTGTAACCCATGACCAATGGTGTAGGAGTATGATACTTCAATTTCATAATTTCTATGCAGAGATCTATTTTTTGGGGGAGGCCGGAGACAGGAGTGAATGAAGCCAAATTAAATATTGGCAGGTACGATTCCCCCTCCATTCCCCTGGTTCCAAAGCCCCTGCCAATGACAGTTTGCAAAGATGTTACTCCTGTCAGTGAAACAAGTACCCTTTACAGGGTGGATGTCCCAGGCCAGAGTGAAGTTGACTCGATTCAGTCGATTCAGTCTCCTTTTCATAAGTCCCCATTATATAAACCAGACTGGGTGGTATGTGCCTCCATTCTGTATGTCCTGATGTTATGCGGTTATCCTCCATATATGTAGGGTGCCTTCCATTATCCAAAGACATTCTGTTAGTTAAACTGGCATCTCTAAATTGGCCATAGTGCCATGCATGTGCCCTGTAATGGACTGGTATTTGGTCCCCAGCATCGTGCCCTGTGCTGCCTGGGATGGTCTGCTCCTCATCCAAAGCTACTCCTTTGATTTTATCCCTGTCAACAGTTGCGTTAAACCTGTAACCCAAACCAAGCACAAATTTAACCCTCACATATCTGTGTTATGTTTCAGTGAATCCTCCCAGAAATGAAACCAAAAAATAACCTAATTCTATAGAAGACCTGTGTGCCTTCCAGCAGAACACACACAACAATTAAGGTATCTGCTTGAGAAGATGAATTACATGGTATAACCAGAACATATGGGTCAAGCCATACCTGGGAGTCTGTGAGGCTGCTAATTACATATCAGCTTAATGAGAAAAATATGTGTCTGATATCATTTCTTTTTCCTGGAACATTGATAACCTATTGTTCTACCAGTGACGTAAATAGCAGTAAATTATGTGAATAAATGAGCAGCTCTTAGTTCCCCCTGTTTGTCATCTGATTTGCCCAGTGATTTGTGCCTTCAGGTGAGCTGAGCAGCTGCTATAAGCACAATGGCCTTTAGGACTGGGAAGTTTTTACAGGTCACTGGGGTCCAAGTTCCCCTAAAGCTCCACACTAAGTGATGAAAATTCAGTCTATGCTGACCAATCTGCACAAACACATTAATGGTATACATGTCTATGAGGTGTAAATACAATCAGTGACCACTTTAATAGGTACACTTATTAGTATGCCTTTCTGTTAGCTAAACGTATTTGGTCGCTCTCCTCTGCCGTCCCTCGGCCACAGAATTTCCACTGACCATTTGCTTTAAACTCCAGACACTTCAGTGCGCGGGAAATTCCAGGAGGCTGATCCCTGATGCTGGAACCACCACATCTGACACCGACAATCACACCATTTTCAAAATCTTTGATCACACATCTTACCCTAACAGTAACAGCCTTGACCCTAGCTGTGTACTGTCTGCATTTATTTGCAGCCACATGATTCACTTCTTGGAGGAACAAGCTGTTTGCACCCACAGATAAATGTTGGCAGAGTGTGGCTCAGTGGGCTAAGCCTGTAATCAGAAGGTCGCCAGATTGAACCCAGCCTTGGCACGTCCATTAGCAAAGCCCTTAACCCCCAGCTCCCTAACAGGTGGCTGCCCTTCACAGCCAGCTTACACTATGAAGGGCAAGTTGGGGGAGGCATAAAGACAATTTCCCCAGAGGATCAATGAAGTACCTAATCCACTGGCCACTGGGTATAGTTTTGAATTGGTGTCTATGAATTGCCTGTAGAATTTATGTGCGTTTCCCGCAATGGGCTGGCTTGCCATCCTGGCTGTCCCCTGCATTACCACCACAGATAAACATAAATAATTAGCAGGAATCTTTCTACAAGAGACTAATGTCTAACTGCATAACATAAATTATATACACATAACACATTATATATCACATAATTGCAACTTCATGCTAAACCTATAGACCAGCATATCGGCAGATGGAAACACACATACCTTTAAAAGACCACAGATAAAGAGAAGTATGAAGCTCTCCATTCTTCTCTGGCAAGTGAAAGACAAAGAGGCAGTTGGTGGATTTACAGGAAACCTTCTTTTATATGTGCCTGGAAACAGGAACCTAAAGACAGCAGGTGCGCTGTAGTGTGTTTTAAAAGAGCCCATATTATCCTTAATGTTCCCCACCTTTCTGTAAAGTGGTATATAACACCTGTTTATAAATACTGTACCACTGTAATCTAACCATCATGCTATAGCAGTCACAGACCCACTAGCATCTCCCTCCATGAGAAGAATAAAATTATGTGAATTTCTCCTGGATGGTCTTAAGAGTGTAAGAAGTTTCTTCCCATAAGAGATATAATCAGTTTTATTGTTAAGTCTTATTTTATTAGTCTTTATTGGGGAATCCTTATAAAACGCAATTTATGGGCACCCAGGACTCGCATTATTTGTAAATTGACTTTATTACCGCGTTCTGCTAAAACATCTTATAGATGTGATGTGTATGTGTAAGAGGGACTTGATAACCTGAGGTGTGGACTCAGTCTGGCAGTGCAGGCAGACGGCACCAGGCTTCTGTAATCATTCCGGATCATGCAAATAAAAGGTTAGACATGTTTATATTAGACATTAGACACAGGATGATCCCTGCTTCATGGGTAGGGCTATAATGGCACATGTATCTGTTGTGTACCATTCAGTTACATCACTTTCGGTTCGCAACAGACAATGAAATGAATGAATGAATACATTTCTTGACATGGGTGAAACCTGAATTCACAAGTATGGAAAATATTATGCTAATTGTGGTGGTGAGTTAGTCACTGAGTCATAAGAAATTGGCTGTTTGGGAACATTTTCGTTCCCCAATAAATTACACCAACACTGGAGAGAGAGAGTAGTTGATAAGACGTAGACTGACACCTATATAAGTTATAGAACACAAGATTTGTCTATTTTTCCAAACACCAACAAAATATAAACAGAATACATACGACCATTAAATATGTGGTGCATTTTAAACACTGAGCGACTATCCTGGCTTGCAGAGAACAGTCCATTGTAATGGTGAAATCTTGATTGAAATGTATATGTTTAGGACATTATTCTATTTATATTGACTTATATATTTTTACACCACATACTGAAATGATGAACTTGACAACTGAGAGCAGCAGAACACAACTTTTGCCAGTGTATATGTTTAAAAATATTACATTACCACAGGGTACTAGCATCGTTCATAAGAAGAGTAGTGAAATATTAAAACTAATTAAAAATAATACAGCTAACTAGCTGCTATAACAAAATACCACTGACTATTTTTTCCTTTTCGTATTTTTGGTGTTTCCTTCCCAGGACCCCAGATTATTTTGTCCGTTTAATTTTTTTACCTTTTTTTTTTATTTTTTAACTGGACCACAATAAATGTGACCATTGGTTTTGCAACAGCAGATAACAGAGAAATACTATGTAAATATGAATATCTTCTCATGAATAAGAAAAAAAACAAATAAATAAAAAAACAGGCCTAATAAAAGTTAAACCGTACTTTGGTTTGCATAGCATCTTTCATTGATGGTAAAGTGATCTATTGGGGATTTATAAATATTTTGTCATAATGTGTTAGGAAAGTTGTAGATTTTTTTGTTAATTCATTAGTTTACATGTTTCAATAAAGCAATCAAATTCTGCACAAAACTGACGTAGAGTAGGAATAGCTGATGATGTTTATGAATATAAAATTTAACCAGCAGAATAACAAGACTGGATACGAATTCCAAACTAGTGTTTTTTTATAATTACAGAATACAACAAAATAAGTTTTATGAAAATCAGGAAATCCTGGAGCAAACAGGTGTCTAACAATGTCTGTCCAGAACCTTGAAATCACTGGGCAACTGTAAAATGAATGTATCAGAGTTTCACTATGGTCTTTACAGAATGTACAAACATCCAGAACATCACTATACTTTGAAACAAAGAAGTTAACAGGGTAAATATTGAGGAATGATGCATTATTTTGGCAGTAAATGGAAGTTGTAGGTGGTTATCCCTTCAATAGATGTTGCTATTTCAAGAGTGTATAAACCGTAATGTCATGAAACAAGTTTTTCTTCGAATTTTTTTACTCACTCTCTTGCATCCTCTAATCAGTTGGCGCCCTAGACAATTGCCTATATCACCTAAAGGGCTGGTCAGCCCGGATAAAGTGTAATTTCCATCCATCCATTTTCCAAACCGCTTATCCTACTGGGTCGCGGGGGGTCCGGAGCCTATCCCGGAAGCGATGGGC
>JAODJX010000015.1:19025120-19041222 GCA_026776945.1 Isichthys henryi
TTCTTGTCCGTCATTGATGTTAGTCGATGTTCTGTCCTGCTTGTAGCCTTATTCCCCAAATAAATCCCCGTTTGCCCGACTTACGGCTACCTGCTTCTTCCTTGCCTGCCTGCCTGTCCGTGCGCCTTACCTGCTCACCGCAACTCTGACAAATTATAATTAATTAAAAATACTTTCTTAACTTTTCTAAGAAATATCCTCTAGCTTGGTCCAGACTTCTTTGTTAGCTTCCATGTGACAGCCCAGGACTGGCCTCGCTGGTGGGGTGATACATAGGACGTAGGTTAAATGCTGAAGGCCTTGTGAGTGTAGCCTGTGATGATGCACTATAGGTTCATACAGACCATAAGAAACATGTGAAAGACGTGTTACCCCATCTGACCTGCTGCATGGATCAACATGGATAGTGTGTTATTCAGGGCTGTAGCCTTCTGCTCGGGGTCACATGTAACTATGATCCCCTTCCTCTCTGAGCTGTGCACCTTGGCCACATGAGGGAGAATCCTAGTCTGGAGAAGAGGTCAGATTCCCTTTACAAATGATCCCTTGTTTAGGGTGGCCAGCTGTATACCTGTCTAACCTCATATGTGATGAAGAAGCACCCCCCCCCACCCCCAACCATGGAAAAGTTAGACGGGGAGGGACACCTTACAGATTCACTTTCCTACAAAGTGCTTTGAAAACTCTCCACTGACCTTTTTCTAACTTTTTAATTAGCAGGTTTAATTTATATACAGACTCATACCTAAGAGCCTTGTTTTATTTCGTAGCTGTGTAGCGTCTTGTTGAAGTTTGACAATGACTTGATCTCCAGATGTTCATTCACTATTCCAGGCACCATACAGAGAAATAGCTTCATCTTATTGGTTATTAATTTAATTTCATCTCCATTTTCAGCTATTTCACACCTTATATATACCCAGCATGCAAATGCATCAATTTAACGAATTGACCACTATCAAATGACAAAAACAAAAAAATATAACATTGAGGGGAAATCACATGTTTTAGCTGAATCATTAAGTTCAACCACAACATAGAAATCCCAACGTGTTCAAGGATACCTTGGATGAATGAGGATTCGTTAGAAACTATAAATGTCCACTAGGGGGCAGCAACCCTCCACGAGTCCCCCTGAGCTATTTCTCTGTCAGACCTGCTGATTGCTGAACAGTTTGAACGAACAGTGCAGGCAACCAGACCAGTGGATCACTGTTCATGTACTTTTCCATCAGAACTACATTCTGATGATGCTATGATGAAAGTAGCTTGGCGCCGTAATTCAGAACCATTCATAGTGAGTATACCATTTTTCAGGAACTGTGAATTGTGGTGCTGTAACAGTGACAGAATTTCCTGCTACCAGCTGCAGTGTAGTGAAGTGAACACCAACGTATTCTCAGAACTGTAACGGGAAGCCATAAAACTGCTAATGAGCGACCTGTGAAGACACTGCTACCACAGATAAGTGCTTCAGGAAGTTAGTTGGCTCTGTGTGAGACGTAAACAGGCATAGTCAGAGAAATTGGGACTCAAAGGACTCCAAGCTTGTAATAATTGTAGCTGTAAGCAATAATAATCTTTCTTCACTGATATTTAGAATGGTTCTGTTGTGTAGATAGAGATGTAAAATTTGTGATAATGCACTGCCCGGACAAAAAAAAGGTTTGCATTTGATTTTTTTTCGTTGGACCGCCTTTAGCTTTGATTATGGCGCACATTTGTCATGACATTGTTTCCACAGGCTTATGCAACATCTCACCTTTTATTTACATCCAGATTTGCATTCATTTCTCACCGAGATCCTGTATTGACAAGTCAGTTGAGCTACTCCATAAAGCCTCCATTAACACATACCAAAGACCTTCAATGAGGTTAAGGTCACAACTCTGTGGTGACCAAGTCATGCGTGAAAATGATTCCTCATGCTCCCTGAACCACTCTTTGACAATTCGAACCCAATGAATCTTGGCATTCTTGTCCTGGAATATGCCCATGCCAACAGGGAAGAAAAAAATCCATGGATGATGGATGGAGGTGTAACCTGGCTATTCAGTAGATTCAGGTACTCAGCTGACTTTGCTTTATTGCTGCATAATGTTGCTGAGCTGTAATAATGGTCCAATCATTGGCTCTTAAATATTTGCTAATATAAATTCAAATGGCGATTTTTTTTTTGGCCAGGCAGTGAATTATGCCAACATAGTGGTTATGATTTCAATATTTTGTTGAATGCATCATACATAGGGGCTGGAGAAAATAATGGAAACACCACATAAAATTGACTAACTGAAGTAACTTTAAAAATGCACACTTAGTCAGTTGAGTCATATTAGGTGTTTGCTATGGTGCAAACACTAACTGGGGATTGTGGTGTCAAGGGATCTAATGATGATCAAAGCATTTTGGAGCCCCCGTATCTGGGGGGCTGAGAGCTCCAGGAGTATCGTGACCCTAAGGAACCCAGGAATTCCAGGACAGGAATCTTTGGACTGCTCCGGAGTGGCCAGTGGAGAGTTCCGATATGGATCCTGCATTGGTGGGAAAATTAGTGATTATGAGAAGAGTTTAGAGGTGGATATCTTTCTCAAAGGAAAATTAAGTTAATTACTAATAATTTAGTTCAAGCTCAATTTATTTCTGAAGCACATTTCACACAACTGCAGTTGAAACGAAATCAAAATAGACAAACACTTAAAGTGAACTTGAATTCCTACACTGAGTTAAAAGTCTAAGAATAAAAACAAATTTTTAATCATTAAAAGTGGAAAGTCTTGGTGCCTGAGGAATATGCAGGGACAGCTCATTCCACAGCTTTGGAACTGCAGCTATAAACAACCGATTTGCCCTATGCTTTAGCCTGGATTTCAGAACCACAAGGAGAGATCGATCAGCAGATCTTAATGCCCAGGGTGGGACATATGGTCTTAAAAGATCCAATAGATATGTTGGAACAAGGGCATTTAATGATTTTTATACAAACATTAATATCTTGAACTCTATCCTATAGTCCATTGGAAGCCAGTCAGTATTCAATAAATGCTAAGTTGAGAATTTTTGTGTATCCTTTGTTATTATTAGTGTGATATTATACCATGCAAACAGAGGAGAAAACGTCCAATTATCGGGCAAAAAAAATTGGAGCCTATATCGGCCATCGGCTGACCCTGACTCCTATTGAAAAACCCGTATCGGTCGACCTCTATTCAGAACCACTGCTGATGAAATTTGTATTTGGGCAAAATGTAGCTATTTCAAATATATGCTTTTCAGAGAACTGCTTTTGTAGTCAAAACAATAACGATATATCACATTGATCTATAGTCACCTCACTATATAGGGTATATACATAAAAAAGCTCTGCCTTTCAACAACAGGGGGCAGTAGAGGTGCACCGTTCCCAGAAGCACTGCAACACCAAGTCGATGCGTGGAGCGGACGGGGCAAGCCCCACTTCCGGCTCCCTGTTCCAAAAACCCGTTTAATATGTAGTCCCCTCCATGGGGGACGTATCAGATATTAAACTGATAGAACAGATTTTATTTTTTCTTTCCACTTTATTAAACAGTTCTGCACAACAATTAAAATCACATGAATATCCAAAGCATAAATATACAAATTAACACCGTCATCATATTATACCAGTCCATACCAGAGATTGGACTGCATCGACCATGTCATTAATACGGTACTGCGCCATGGACTCGACATTGCAGAGTTATCAAAAGCCAACGGTGCTCCGGACATAGGAAATACCATTTCTGCTGCTAAATCATTAATGAGGCACGTTAAACAGTCGGGCTGGGCTGTGCAACTGCCAACAACATTGCTGCAAATAGAGACACTCGGTTCAGTACAGTGTACCTTCGATACAGGCCATTTATCATGAGCTCCATGAAAAGCTGGAGGAACGAGGGGAGAGCGCGCGCATAGAAAAAATAGCACCGGACATACTGGGCTCTTTGATAGACTTTCTGAAGCCGTTCTATGAAGCACAGTATGAACTTGAGGGTATCCAACAGTTAATGGTGTGTGTTTCTGGTGTGAGAAACTGAAACGTCACTGTCAGCCCAATGCCATGGACTCCCCTCAGTAAGCTGTTGCGCGTAAACGGCACAAAGACTGGCCCGCGCGTAAAGTGATAATACAGGACCTCCGCAAGATCGCAACATTCCTCTGGCCAAAATTTAACCAGCTGAGAATGTTGTCACACACAGACAGGAATGCCGTACTTGAAAACAGCGAAATTAAAGCTCTTTTTTGTAATGCGTAGAAATGATCGTTTCTGTTTACGTAAACTCATAAAACGCACGCAACACATCATATGACGTTGTATTTTGTTAAAATACAGATATATAACACAAAAACAAATAAAATAGGTCGCTGGTCTGAAAACGGTTTGTTACTTAATGGACTGTCACGTGCCTGTTAATATCGATTCAAAAGTTCAAAACAGCAGACATGAACGTGGCAATTTAAAGCTTGTTACATTATAAGTGTGTATCAGATGCACAGTAACACTGTTTTTTCACGAAAAAAATTAATGAATTTGTTATTCAATCTTTTTAAAATGTCTGGGTCTCGTTTTAATTAATGGCTAAAATAGTGTTGCACCATGTAGCTCAGATGACACTGACCTGTCTCCAAATTGTATTAGTTAAATGTGCATGATGCTGGGGTCAGTGCAAATATAATGATGAAGTCGGTGAGGGGATATACTTTTTGCGTAGGGGGCAGCGTGTGGCTTGATCGGCTAAGCCTGTATCCATGTAATCAGAAGATCACTAGTTCAAACCCAGCGTCAGCATGTCTGCAGGTTCTTGAGCAAGGCTCTTAACCCCCAGCTTCCTGGGTGTCCCACCAGGTGGCTGCCTTTTGCAAACAACTTACTCTATAAATAGGGAGGTGTAAAGACAATTTGCCCATGGGGATCAATAAATTATCCATTGTTATTATTATTATTATTATGTACTTGATAATGGAAGCTGCAGAATAACATTAGAGATTGCAAAATCAAAGGGGATGCCTTTTTCGGCAACCACCTGCTGGAAAAGGCATCCCCTGGATAATCTGGATCTACCGCAGCTACACTGCTGAAACTTGCACAGGTTAGTTAACACTCCCTGAAATACAAACTGCCAAAGGCACTTGATGGGAGCTGCCGAAATGGAAAATCAAAGAGGATGCCTTTTCCGGCAGGTGGTTGCTGAAAAATGCATCCCCTTTGATTTTGCATTTCTGCAGCTTGCCTGACAGCCTAAGGAACAAACTGTTTTCAGGTCAGCGATCTATTTTATTTGTTTTATGTTTTATGAATTAAAGACTTGATCTTTCTATACAAATTTTGGGTTGTGATCATTTACAGGCTCTGGTATTTATAGTAGTTTTCTGCTTCGTTAGAAAACCCACATCTATTACAATAATATGGAAATCATGTTTGTCAGCTTCTAGAATGGGTATTTCCCATGTTTCAGCTATTAATTAGGGATTCCTCATTAAACCCATTTTCTATATCCCTTTCGTATATCTTTATACATGTTATAACGAAAGTTTCATTTAAGCTGACAATCAGCCACTTAACCTTCACTTAAGCGGTTTGCATTTGATCATGAAAAATCAGCCATGAGATCCACCCTTTGCCGTAATTCAGGTATTGGGCGTGTTTCAGCTCCAGGTGTAAAATGAAAGTTAAAGTATGGTCAGGAAGACGGCATTTCGTGTAGGGATGTAACTGTGTTAATAAAAGCGCATATAGGCTGTTTATAAAAGCGAAAATATACAGCAAAATTTGCCTTTTGCATTTTAGAAACAGTTCTTTGTAGAACAATAAAGGTGGCGATGCAGATCAAAACTTTCAGCGCTATTTTGATTATGTTCAAGGTCGTCCTTAACTCTGATGGTATGTACATTTTGAAGACAGTTTTGTGTATACTGTAGAAGACATTTGAGTTGTTCTTGCTTTGGATGTACTAATTATACAAATATTTCTTACCAAATGTTCAAGTAACTGCATTGTAGCCTAATTGATATTTCGCGCTTATTATTTAATACTTTGAGGCATTGAGTAATTTTATATCTCTTATTCCAGTGTTAGGTTTCCTGCTACACGGCTCTGCTGGTCCTCTGACAGCCCGGCTGGGAGGAGCTGTACTGCTGCCCTGCTTTGTGGACAGACCCCTGCCTTTGGAGGAGCTGGAAGTGGACTGGAGAAGGACTGATTCAGACACCATCGTGCACCTATTCCAGGGGGGTCAGAGCAGACCTGAATCACATGGGGACGCATACAGGGGCAGAGCCCATTTTGTCCCTCAGGAAATCGCCAAAGGCAACTTCTCTCTGCTGCTTGAGGGTGTGAGGACTGCAGATGCAGGAGTGTACAAGTGTGTGGTTTATACAGAGCAGGAGAACCATGAAACACGGGTGGAAATACGGGAAGTAGGCAAGTGAACCTTTCTGTTTTATGGCTTAAGACACATGGACCCAGGGGCGTACGTTTCTTATTAACATTGGGGGAGGCGAGTATATCGGTGTCCGAGGTGTGACGTCCATCGTTGGTGGCGCTGTGTACAGTTAATTTTTTATTGGTAAAGCATCGCTGCTTTAATCACACTATATAAAGTGATATTCATCTTTCCATTTTTATTTATATTCATCTTCACCTATCTGGCAGTTTAAGTGCGGTAATGTCCCGTATTACATACGCTGAATTTACGGGAATTATTTAATTCACGCACAAATCGCGAGATTCCGCCACGAAAGTCAGGCCATGTACTATGGAGAAATTACCTCAACTTATGGTACGGTACACTGTGATGCCCCTGTTACTCTCCTGCACCCTGCCTGTTTATGTCTTCTCTCATAAACGTATGTATGGACTTTCTGGCAGCCCTGTTTATGAAGTGAATGATTCCGAGTTTCTGGTAACTGAATAACTTACTTTATGGTATTTTACAAATAAATGCCAGGTCTGCCCCCCTTTTTACGGGCTTCTTAAACTTTATATCGTTACAGCAAACACAGTATAATGAGAATTGCAGGGTTGCCAACTTTGGTCATCTGGCTGGAGTGAGATTTTCAGGTTGAGACAAGTCTGCACACACATGCACACGCATTTGTATAAATGTAACAGTTTTATTATCTTGCAAATTGTCTGCATTGTTTGCAAATTGCCCCAACGCTAATTTTAGGTTTACAGTGGACTAATAGATTTGCCGTAAGATTTACTGTAAGTGAGAGTGCTGCGTGAGTCTGAAAGTGTATCACGCCACATGCATGCGTGAGAGCTGGCAATCCTGGAATTTTGAATGCTACTACAGTAACTAACCAGGCTACTTGCAGTTTGTACAATCAAATAAGATAATCTTTATCAAATTTGATCGACAAGAAACTATTACATTTCACCATTTGAGAGAGACTTTTTTGTAATTAACCGTCGGTTATGATAAACGCGGTCTTCCGTGAGTTAAGTGTTTCCGCTCGCCGCTAATAATGTCTCTTTGCCCGACGAGGCTGAAGTTGGCTTATTATTCGCATCTACTTATTCGGATTTTTCGGTCCACCTTAAATACTGCGGACCCCAATGCAATGACGCGATTGCGCCTGTAGGGAGACTCATTTAGCGAGGCTTACCTTCAGCACTTCATTTGGCTTTCGATTCGTATTAACTGAATACGATAAAGTACATATCTGGACAGTTTCAGTAATAGTGAGTGTGTACTTCATTGGAAAATGAGTCAGTCGAGCTCATAGGACTTGATGTTGCAATTACAAATCCTGGCACTTGGGGATTATATACCTGGGATTGTCACTTCATTGGGGTCATCAAGTGTGCACCCTGCTTCATCTGTGTTTCGTTGATGGGCCTACAACACCTCTACAGGGCTCAGCCATTAGGCGTATTAGAGTATTAGAGCATTTAAGTCCGTTGTTCCATTGATTTTCGGCAACGAATCAAAAGAAATCACATCCATCTTATATTTAATACAGAAATAAATATAAAATGTACATAAACATTTCTATACAATGTTCTATGGTGTCTGTATGGTTAAAGAATATTTTTGTTTATCTACAGAATAATACCCTATATAGATGGACAGAGATAATTCAGAATTGGGAGCACATGGGTAAATAAAATATGAAATAAGTAATTTATAGTGTTCGCTACTATTCACGGTTTGCCCACGAGGTGACGCTTCTCTGGTCACGGGTGACTTCAATGTGACCACTGGCTCAGACTGAGCTGGCTACGAGGATTTCCAGTCTCCATGGGTCTGGAGACCGTGGTGAAAGTGGCTCCATGTTCCTTAACTTTGTGAAAGGTCAGGGACTGCGAGTCACTGGATCCTGGTTCCAACACCCTGAGCCGTATCATTGGACTTGGTACTCCAATACGGGTGGTGCGGAGATTGATCACATCCTCGTGGGCAGATGCTGGAGGCTCCTGCAGAACTGCAGCGTCTATAGAAGTGACCAGTTTGTGAATTCTGACCACAGACTTGTTGTTGCTACTCTGAAGATTCAGCTTAGATCCAGTAGGCTACCATCTACTAGGAGAACGAGGCTGGACTTTGACAGACTCCAAGATCAAGGTGTTTCTGATGAGTTTGCATACAGTTTATGTGTGGAACTTGCAGACTTGGGTGCGACTGCTGACTGTGATGTGAATGTGATGTGGGAGACCTTCTGTGATAAGACCCTAAAGGTTGCTGAGGGTCATTTTGGAGTTGCCAGTGTTCCCAGAAGGACGTGTTTCATCTCGCAGGGCACCTTGGATATTATCGAGAGGAGTCACAGTGCACGACTTGGTGGCAACTCCAGTCTCCAATCTTTAGAAGGGGTGCCAATAATTGTGGAGGGTGCTGTACTATTACTTAAGCTGCCCAGATATGTACTTTCCTCAGTGTGGTAAAAAGTCACTTGAATCGTTTTCAGTTAATACGAATCAAAAGCCAAATGAAGTGTTGAAGGTAAGCCTCGCTAAATGAGTAACCGAATACAATTGCGTCATTGTATTCGGCTGCACAGCATTAAGGTGAACCGGAAAATCGGAATAAGGAGATACGAATGAGGAACCAACTTCAGCTTCGTCTTCCTCAGCTCGCAGGTTTGGAAGTGTCTGTCAGCTGGTATGGAGGGTGTTTTGTGACAATATTCTATAAATTAATATGCTATTTAAATAATTATTCAATAACATGTCTTAGATGATTATTGAACTATAGGCCTGATTTAAATGGTCATGTAAATAATTAATTATTTAAATTGGCATTTAAATGATTATGTAAATAATCGTTTAAATTGTGCTTTAAATACGTGTTTAAATGAATTAAATGATACCAGCAACCATTAAAACGATCTGTCAACGTCATCCATCAAACTCAGTGGGCGGGTTCGAAATAAATCCTAACATCTAATTGGTTAGATTGCAAACAGTCACAAAAGATCGATCTTGTATACTCGATTGAATTGTCATTCATAACTGCGTTTTGTCTGTTCCGTCCAAGGGCCACATTACAGAAACTTGCAGATCCTGTCTTAGATAGATGGATGGATAACTTCATTAATCCCCAGAAGGAAATTATGTTGCCAAACCAGGCAGGTACATTTAAATTAATCAATAAAATTGCAATACAATACAATACAACACGATAAAAGAATAAAATGAGATTAAAATAAAATAGAATACAATAAAATACTGAAATAGGATACTACAATAGACAAGGTGCAAAGATGCAATTAGGATATGCAGGAATCTGAGTTCAGCCAATAGAGGTAACTATTCCAGTTTGGTCACCACAGGTGTGTCATGGGCAGTTGAGTTATAGAGTCTAATAGCACTGGGCAGGAATGATTTCCTGTATCATTCCTTAATGCAGCAGGATTAAGTGAGTCGGTTGCTGAAGCTACTCTTGAGTTTTTCTAGTGTTTTATTGAGGGTGTAAGAGGCATTGTCCATAATTGCCCCTGGCAGACAATACAATACACTGTGAAGGGCTGTTTTTGCGTCTACTCTGTGGAACCGTGTTAAACGAAGCCCGAAACCATCTGCTTCTGTGAGGGAAAAGCACAGAAAGTAGTGAGAACTGGTTTTCAGTTAATTTACCTGGTAATATAAAGTTTAAATAAATGCTCTAATAGTAAACGTAAGTTAGTTGTTTATTCATTGTTAGTTACTGTAATGTTGCGCTGCTTTATTTGTTTAATCGTCTAGTCTGTGAAGAAGGCATTCAAGTAAGAATTGCATTGTACTCTGTACATGACAATAAAAACTTTGAATCCTTGAAGTAAATGTATTTGATCTTTTTCCTGGCAGCTATCTTTTTACACAGGGCCACTATACTAAATATTTTATTTGTTTTCACTGCTAAGAGTTTGGATCAGGAGCTGGTTATTGTAAAAGAAGTAATGTACTTGCAGGTGATATTTGTATAGATTTATCTACACCCTTCTGACAGTGCTGCCATTGCAGTCAGGTCTCGCACTACGAGGAGTAGAAGTTGTCCGACTTTGCTGCAGTCAGTTTATACTCCAGCCCTGCAGCCGCCGGCAGATCTCACTCCACGTCACGTCAGCTGCAGACAGACGTAAGCCCAAGTTGAACGCAAACATTGGGTGCCAAATTGTATGAATCTTCCTCTTCTTGTTCCAGAGCGGCTGGTGGTGACGGGTGCAGATGAGCCTGTCTGTGCACATGCTGGAGAGGATGTGACTCTCAGCTGCTCTCTGGCCACCCATGTTAATGTGAGAGAGCTTCAGGTGAAATGGATAAAGACAGACGATGACAGTGACGTATTGGTGCTTCTGTATGCTGATGGAGAGAACAGACCAGAGTCACAGAATCGGAGGTACTCTGGAAGAGCTGAATTCTTCACTGAGGAAATTCCCAAAGGAAACTTCTCAATGAAACTGAGGAATGTCAGGACTGGAGACAAAGGAGAGTTCAGGTGTGAAGTCCACTCAGATACTGATTCTGCCAATACAACTGCGAGGATAGCAGCACTGGGTGAGTCACTAGAGGGACTGGTTTTAACATGCATCTCAACATAGTTTTGGGTGATTAAATCACATTTTCAAGTCTCAATGGTTCTGCTGCAGACTGACCTTTATGCACATACCATAGGGTTTAATCTGCTCAGTGTAACAGTAGAAATAGTGAAATTCAGTTCAATTTTAAAGACAGAAAATGCATTAAATAAATTGCAGTTTTCAGCTCTATCATAACAGGTATTTTATTAGAGTGATGCAGTGTAATGTGTAATTATGGTTTTATTATTAATATTCACTTAGGAGCTACAGAGACCATGAGAGTATGACTGAGAAAAAAATGCAGTAATTTTTATTAACTGTACATTACATTATGTGACTGGGTAATACAGTTAAAATGCCCTTTGCAACACGTTGTGTACAGTAAATATATCCAAATCATATATGGGAATATGGAAAATCTTATACAGTATATTAAATCTGTATGTTTTCAGGCTGGAGAACAGTTAGGACTTAAACACTTATAGACAAAGATATAATCATAACTTTCTGCTCCACTTTGTGAGACTAAACGCTGTGGACGTGTCTATTATGCTGCAGCAAGACAAACAGCCTATTTAGAAAATGACTAATGGAATGTTATTCTGAATATTTTAGGTTATTCATCCCTGCATTGGCTGATTCTGGGGCTGTGCATCGCTGTCACACCTGTAGTCCTACTTACTGGTGCTTTATCTGTCAGGTATTTAATAAGGGAAGGTAAGTGTAGCATCTGCTCTGTCATTTCTAGTAATTATGATGACATCAGTGGATCCATGTATGAACCCACTTATCCAGTAGAGGGCATCTCAGCAGACATGGGGCATCAGGCAGGACTGTATCTACACAGGGTGTCTGTCCATTGCAGGGTTTAACTGTGATGTAATTAACATAATTTGATCCTGTGTCTCTGGTAACAAACACATATGTGTGAATATGAATTATTTAACAAAATTTTTTTTCTGTAAACCCCAGCAAACCAAAACAGTAAACCAAAGCTGATATCCATCCATCCATTTTCCAAACCACTTATCCTGCTGGGTCGTGGGGGGTCTGGGGCCTATCCCGGA
This sequence comes from Isichthys henryi, assembly GCA_026776945.1. NCBI lineage: Eukaryota > Metazoa > Chordata > Actinopteri > Osteoglossiformes > Mormyridae > Isichthys > Isichthys henryi. The sequence continues at coordinate 19,037,210 of JAODJX010000015.1, forward strand.
TGCAATGGGCACGAGACAGGGAACAACCCAGGATGGGGGGCCAGCCCATCACAGGACACACTCACACACACACTCATACACACCTACGGGCAATTTAGTAACTCCAATGAGCCTCAGCATGTTCTTGGACTGTGGGGGGAAACCAGAGTACCCGGAGGAAACCCCACGGCGACATGGGGAGAACATGCAAACTCCACACACGTGACCCAGGCGGAGACTCGAACCCGGGTCCCAGAGGTGTGAGGCGACAGTGCTAACCACTGCACCACAATGCCGCCCCCCAAAGCTGATATCCTCACTGAAATTATACTGAAAATAATGCAGGAGCTGCATCTATAGAGACTGACAGTCTGTACTGGGTGTCTGTAGGTGAGCATGCAGCAGAATGATCATCTGAGGATGGCTGTAGATCATTAAACTTTGCATGAACCATCATCTAATTTTAAGCAGCATGTAGTTAAATTTGGTTCTACTTTCTGTCCATAGATAAAAGCAAACAGGCTCTGTTGAGTCACTGCTCACATGTCACAGTCCCACCAATCATGGTGTCCGCAGCCTTCATCCTGTGGGGTGTAACTGAAGGTGAGTCCATTGAATATGGTTTAAAGAAGCTTTACAAAGAGACAGATTTTATTGTTTTTGTTGTGCAGGCAGTAAGAAATAAACAGCGGCAGCATAAACAGCAACCTGCTGGGGATTAATTATGTAAATGAGTGACTCTGTAATCTGAGGCTGATACTTAGTATTTGTAATATAAAACTGTGGTGATTCACTTTTAAGGTGAATAAATTTCCTTCATAAATTAACTCATAGTTATTTATAGTTTGATATGTATTTCCTAAAAGATTGTTTTATTGACACTATGAGTCTGTGTAGGATAATTTTGTTTACTTAAAATGAGCATCTGTTTATCTGGATTACCTGCAAGTACAGGGAGATTAAACACACTGTGAAATAAATATATATTTTACATCAGCAGAGGCAGCGCCCCCTGGTGACTAATTATAGAATTTTAGATATTAGCAAACAGTAATGAAGTGACAGGTAACATGTAATCCAATGTAAAGTTCAGCAGAGGAGAAGGAAGGAAATTATGAGAAGCTAAGAAATTTAAGCAGGAATAACAGGGATCCTAGTGCTGCAGTCAGAACTGGGGAACAATTCTATGGCTGCCCACATAAATACTGTAAGAGGAAAGGATTCCTTCAGTTTTATCAGTGATGGGGGCTGGGGGTGTGGCTAAGTGGGTTAGGATATTTCGCCTGCATTTGGAGAGTCGCTGGTTCAAATCTCAGACACGACACAGTGATTTTACACATGGGCCCCTCAGCAAGGGCCTTAACCCATAATTGCTCCAGGTATGTTCTAACCCTGCTTGACTCTGCTCCATAAATATAATGTAATGTTACCTGTTTCCCAGGATCCACAGAAGAGGCTGTTACTTGTCCTGCCATCAGTCTGCTGTATATCCTGGTGTTGTTTCTTATGGCTCCATATCAGAAATCATTCACAGGTATGTTTACTTATTTCCATGTTTCCTCTCCTGTTTCCGACACTTCATATTAAAGGAGGCTGTCACTGTTTGGCAAGAAAAACTGTAAAATAAAGGCAGGTGTTTATAATTAGCTTGACCACGACAGCAATCATTGTCAGCATTGTCAGCTGCTGGCAGAGCGGTTTGGAGAGGAGCAGCTGAGAGCTTCCAAAGGACCATATGTAAAGAACCAAAGAGCAGTGAAGATCCATAGTATCAGGCAGGAGATGGAGACCCTCAGGTCCCAAACAAACATGCAAAAGAAGAGGAGTGCAGTGGCTTGGCTCAGCTGATGTACATCCTACACAAGAAGATCAGGGTCCTCCAGCGGGCAGAGTGGCATCGGAGACGACGCCGTGAAACAGCCTGAAAGCACTGCATTCATCACCAAGCCCTTCAGGTCCATGTTAGAGCAGAAGCATAGCAGCAAGCTGGCCTGTTCACAGGAGGAGAGGGACCAGCATCTGAAGTAGATGTATAGCGACCCAGCAGGAGATCAGGACTTGGGAGAGTGCAGCACACTGATACAGCCGACCGAGACAGCTGTGCTGTTTGAAATGTCAGAATAGTCATAAAAATTACTATTCTGATTAATAACAGAAGGGTTGCACATGGCTGATATATAGCATAAATGAGGAAAATATTATTACATTCTCTAAAATGTGAACATATTTTAAGCTTCATTTTACATCTGGTACGAATCAGCAGACTAGACTGTTGTTGCAGGTCCGTTTGTCTCAAGCAACAATGAAGGCAAAAATGATTCAAGTGAAAATCAAATAAGGAGAATTAAAAACAAAAGAAAAGGAAGTTTTGTGTGGGAGTAATTTTGTAAAATAGTTACCCTGACGAGTAAAGTGCTGGTAATGTCATATGTAACATGGTATTAGTATTCTTAATGGTCTGTATTTGGGAAGATGCAGTGACATGCAGAATTATAGTTTGAAGGCATTAAAAAGTTATCCTGGTTTACAAAGTGCAAATTCCGACAGTAGAGGCTGTCGCCAGGCCTGATGCATAAAGGTGAAGACTGGTAGAAAGCGGAGGGCAGAGGAAGCTGTCAAGGCTGCATCACAAGATAATGGTAGGAGTGGTGATGCAAGGCTGAGCTGGATTAGGATCCTTCTCAAAATCCCACCTTAATCACCCAAGGGAAGCAGGAAAACTTCCTGCTCCAGCAGGAAGTGAGACATGCAGTGAGAGAGGTGAGATGATGCTGGATGGTGGGAATGGGGGGGGGGGGTTTAGTCAAAATGGGAAAATGCAGTAAAGAGGAAGGTGACCTGAGCTGAGCTGTGGAAAGTTGAACCACATGCACAGCATCAAATTCCTCATCCAGGCTGTTTGTGATGCTCCCCAGCCTATCCAGTAGACCGCCACCATAGGTTACAACACCACCGATGCAGCAGAGAAAGCCTCAAGATGGCTGTGGTTCAAGAGAGAGGAGTCCTGGGGGAAGAGTAGCCATTTAACCACTGGAACACACGGTGGGGTCTGATCAGCCCCAGCCAGATCACCTGGAGGAGGGTGTATGATTCCAGGAGCATCACTAGATGTACTTGAACAACAACAGAAGAATTTAGGAATTAATATTTGTCTATTTGTCCAAATTTCTGTAGTTTACAAAATATACATTATAACTTTTTACTACATTTTAATACAATCCATAAGTACCTTTTCCATTAGGTGTTTCCATATAATTGCTGGTTCTCTCACATCCCGGTTACTTTTGGTATTACAGTTCTATCAGTACACTGTCCAGGTCTTATACTGTAATGTGGGTCATACAGGCTTTTACTTTTAATAAGAATGTCTTCTGCTGCTAATATGTGTAAAATGATCATCTAACAGCACATAATCAGATATGAATTTTTATATAATTTGTCCTTATGGAATGAATGGTCATTAATGGTCTGACATTGTTAAATAATTTCCCTATAATTAAGGATGACTGGCGTGATGTATGATGGGTTGAATTTAACAGATAATTATAAATCCCATTTTTGTTTTATTTAAAAAATAATTTTAATTTTGCAGCTACATGGCAGAATATTCTACTCAACACTCTGACAGCTGCATTTCCCATCGTTATGGTTTGTGTCCTAACAGGTAAGTTTAAGTGTAATTAATGGACATGAGTCATTAAAGTGGGGCGGCATGGTGGTGCAGTGGTTAGCACTGTTGCCTCACACCTCTGGGACCCGGATTCAAATCCCCGCCTGGGTCACATGTGAGTGGAGTTTGCATGTTCTCCCCTGTTGTGATCGCGGCTGAGCAAACCAGCGATCACACGGGCTGGTAAGCGAAAGGAAGAGGCAGGCAGGCTGAAGACGGGGTAAACTGGGGTTTAATTGCAGAAGCAAGACGGGCAGGACAGCACGGGAGCACAGACCTCTACAAACATTACCAACCACAATGACAGACAAGGGAAACAGGCAAGACCAGGACTTAAATACAACAGGACAAAGCAAACTAATCA
>JAODJX010000015.1:19042564-19056218 GCA_026776945.1 Isichthys henryi
AAATAAATAAAAATAAATAAATAAATAAATAGAAATAAAGTAGTCCTCCGCAGAGGGGGGGTGGTGGAGGGAATATAAAAATAATAATAATAATAATAATAATAATAAAGAGAGATCAGTAATCGGTAAAGGAGGAAGAGACAGAAGACAAATGTCTAATTCAGATTTGAATGGTGGAAAGTCTGGTGCGTGGAACAGTGAGGAGATTATTATTAGAGGATCTGAGAGAGCGAAAGGGTGAGTAGGGAGTCGGTAGTTCACTGAGGTAGTGAGGAGTGAGGTTATGCAGAGCTTTATTAGTGAGAAGTAATATTTTGAATTTGATGTGAGACTGAAGCGGTAACCAGTGTAGCTGAGAGAGGATGGCTGTGCTGTCAGTGGAGTGTTTGGTGTGAGTGAGAACTCAAGCTGCTGGGTTCTGAATATACTGCAGCTTTTGTATAGATTCTGCGGGGATCCCAATGAAAAGAGGGCTGCAGTCATCAATACGGGACGTAATAAAAGTATGAATCAGAGTTTGGGCATCAGTACTGGACAGAAATGGGTGCAGACAAGCGATGTTATGGAGGGGAAAGGATGTAGTTTTGGAGAGGAAATTTATATGAAGATCAGTGATAAGTGAAGATAAGTGAGAAGTCAAATAGTACACGATGGATTTTTGATAACTATAGCAGGTTTTACAGGGACACCATTCTGGACATTCTCCGGAAGAGAGATGTGTTTATCAGTGATGCAATTGGAGAACTGATTATGGAAGAATATGCTTTAAGTAGAGGTGTAGCAGCTGGCCGAGCTGACAGGAGGCAGAGAAGGAGTCAACAGGCGTAAAGCAAAGGATGTCAGGGTCTGCTAATTCCCCCTTTGTAAATTTAGTCTTTCTTTATTCCATTTAGTTGTTTGACCCCTTGTGTTCCTTTTGTTTTTTTTTGTAGTGATTTTAGTGTTTTCTGTTTTGTTTAATAAATCCCCATTTGTCCCGTGAGCCGAAAGTGGGTCGTCCATTGCTGTTCAAACCTGCACTATGCCTCGTCCTCGCTCCAAACCCGCTCAGATTCCTGACAAAGGAGTTTTATAGCTGGAGTAGTACAGTCAAAGTTAAAGGGGGAGAATGATTGAGAAATAGGAGGAAAATTATAAAAGATTTGGTTAATTTTGACTTTAAAAAATGTAAAAATGCCTGCCACTGCTCAGCTGTATTGGGCCATGCTGGTACAGGAAGTCTGAGGAGTTTGTTTACAGTGCTAAGGAGTGCCCAAGGCCTAGACTTAGCACCACTTATGATGGAGTAGTAGAAGTTTTAGGGCATCCCTGTGCTTTTGGATGTACTCGGTGTATAGAAGCATGTGCACAGTGAGACCAGGGGTGAACCAAGGACAAGAGTGAGTGGATGGGATCAGCCTGGTCTTTAGAGGGGCTAGATAGTGTCATTATAGAAGGAAACCATAGTATCAGGAAAAGAGAGTTGATGTAAGTCAGACAGGGAAGGAGATTACAACTGACAGAGCTGATATTGTAATAAGTGATTTTATTAGAAGGAGGAGGAGAATTAGTGTGAAAACTGCATTCAGTAAGCTTATGATCAGAAATACCAGAGACAGAAATGTCATTCAAACCACTAGAATAGAATAGAATAGAATAGAATAGAATAACTACTTTATTGTCTTTCAGAATACACACCAGTTACATATTCAGAATGAATATGTCTGAAACAGCGATGTACGCTGCTTTTTGCTGCTATAGTGTTAATATATTTTTATTTATATTCTATGTTAATTCCTCTCTGTATTCTTTTTATTTATTTTCTATTTAGATTGAGTTTTCATGAAACGTATTAAGCTGCTTCCTAACCTGTGTGACTCTGTAGGTTAGAACTTAACCGCAGGTTGATCCTGATCTCTGATCATTACTTGCACGTTACTATGGACAAAAGTATCTGCTAAACAAATGAACCACTGAATACATTTGTTTTTTCTTGTGTCTAACATTAATTACTTGTTGACTGACTATTATTATCTCATTTCAGGTTCTTTCATTGAATTCTCAGCAAAATATTCCCCAACTCCAGCTGAGAAAGCAACATTTAGAGGAATGTCTGGTGGAATCATATTTATTTTCATCTTTTTCGTTATATTCCGAGGTGAGTATGTTTAGAAATGGATTTCAGGAATATTGGACTATAATTATGTATAACGATTTATTTTCTACTTTGTACTTATGCACAGAAAGGTGTGACAATTTACATAATAAAATTTTTTATAATGCAGTATCTGTTTTGTTCATTGTTAATCTATATCCATGGGGCAGCGTGAAGGCTCAGTGGTCAGCTCTGCTGCCTGACACCTCCAGGCTGTTGGTTTGAGTCCCACTTCTCTGTGTCTGTGTACAGTCTGCATGTGCTCCCCATGATATATGGGTTTGAGTCCCCCTCTTCTGTGTCTGTGTGCAGTTTGCATGTGCTCCCCGTATCATGTGGGTTTGAGTTCCACCTCCCCTGTGTCTGTGTACAGTCTGCATGTGCTCCCCATGATATGTGGGTTTGAGTCCTCCCTCCTCTGTGTCTGTGTGCAGTTTGCATGTGCTCCCCATGTCATGTAAGTTTGAGTCCCCCTCCTCTGTGTCTATGTGCAGTCTGCATGTGCTCCCCATATCATGTGGGTTTAAGTTCCACCTCCACTGTGTCTGTGTACAGTCTGCATGTGCTCCCCATGATATGTGGGTTTGAGTCCTCTCTCCTTTGTATCTGTATACAGTTTGCATGTGCTCCCCATATCATGTGGGTTTGAGTCCCACCTCCTCTGTATCTGTATACAGTTTGCATGTGCTCCCCATGTCATGTGGGTTTGAGTCCCACCTCCTCTGTATCTGTATACAGTTTGCATGTGCTCCCCATCTCATGTGGGTTTGAGTCCCCCCTCCTCTGTGTCTATGTGCAGTCTGCATGTGCTCCCCATATCATGTGGGTTTAAGTTCCACCTCCCCTGTCTCTGTGTACAGTCTGCATGTGCTCCCCATGATATGTGGGTTTGAATCCTCTCTCCTCTGTATCTGTATACAATTTGCATGTGCTCCCCATATCATGTCGGTTTGAGTCCCACCTCCTCTGTATCTGTATACAGTTTGCATGTGCTCCCCATGTTATGTGGGTTTAAGTTCCACCTCCCCTGTGTCTGTGTACAGTCTGCATGTGCTCCCCATGTCATGTGGGTTTGAGTCCCCCCTCCTCTGTATCTGTATACAGTTTGCATGTGCTCCCCATGTCATGTGGGTTTCAGTCCCCCCTCCTCTGTATCTGTATACAGTTTGCATGTGCTCCCCATGTCATGTGGGTTTCAGTCCCCCCTCCTCTGTATCTGTATACAGTTTGCATGTGCTCCCCATGTCATGAGGGTTTTCTCCAGCTACTCTAGTTTTCTCCTGCAGCCCAAAGTCTATCTCTCAGGTTACAGATTAACAATGAATACAGTGTATGGCCTCCCATCCAAGCTGTACCTGTGCTCTCTGCTGCTTGGGAGAGGCTCCAGGCCCCCTGTGACCCTGCCCACTGCTATTCTCATTAAAGCTGTACTTGTGTGGGTTGGTAGGGGGGTGGTGGTCCTTTTTTAGCGGGGGCCCCTGGCACTGTACACAATAGCCTGTGCATTAAAGCTCCCCTAAGCCCCCCAGCACCCTGGGTTACCTTTTTTTTTTACCGTATTTATATCTTCAAATGAAGTTTTTTTTTATCACAGTGTCTGACATGGGATTTAACCTGACAGGGCTGTGCAGAGCAGCACTTTAAACACAGGACACTCAGCACATTTGTTCTATATACTCTGTCTGAAATGAATTTTATGTTTGCTAACAGTTTTATTCTCGTTTCAGTTGTCGACTTCGTGGTTTGGACAAATTATTCCACAAACAGAGAAAAAAGAGATAAAATACTTGCCTACATAGCAGGAATAACTGGAGTTACATTTCTGGTCATCATGGCTTCATCCATCAGTAAGTCTGTGTATAAGTTCCCATGTGTGCTGTTTGCATGTTCTCCCCGTGTTTGCCCTCGTTCCCTCCATGCAGGACTGTTACTTTTTTGTGGCCGTGCAGCTTCATAGGCAACATGCACTCACTGGCGGCTTTATTAGGTTAACCTGTTTAACTGCTTATTGAAGAAAATATATAATCAGCTAATCTTATGTAAGCAGCACATTGTATAAAATGATGCTGATACAGGTCTGGAGCTTTAGGTAATGTTCACATCAAACACTGGAATGGAGAAGAAAGGTGATTTATATGACTTTGAATATGGCATGGTTGCTGGTGACAGACGTGCCAGAATGAGTATTTCATAAACTGCTGACCTGCTGGGATTTTCACATACAACCATCCTAGGGTTTACAGAAAATGGGCCAAAAAAGAGAACATCCAGTGAGTGATGATCCCATGTCGGTTTTTGACAGACTTTAGTGCTGAGAAGAACCTTTTTTTGGTACAAGAGGTGACTAGCAGAGTGATAAGAGGCTGGTAGAGATATAATAGGCTGGCGGAGTGATAATAGGCTGGTAGAGTGATAATAGGCTGGCAGAGTGATAATAGGCTGGCGGAATGATAATAGGCTGGTAGAGATATAATAGGCTGGCGGAGTGATAATAGGCTGGCGGAGTGATAATAGGCTGGCAGAGTGATAATAGGCTGGCGGAGTGATAAGAGGCTGGCGGAGTGATAATAGGCTGGCAGAGTGATAATAGGCTGGTAGAGTGATAATAGGCTGGTGGAATGATAATAGGCTGGCGGAGTGATAATAGGCTGGCGGAGTGATAAGAGGCTGGCAGACTGATAATAGGCTGGCGGAATGATAATAGGCTGGCGGAGTGATAAGAGGCTGGCGGAGTGATAATAGGCTGGCGGAGTGATAACAGGCTGGCAGAGTGATAATAGGCTGGCGGAATGATAATAGGCTGGTGGAATGATAATAGGCTGGCGGAGTGATAATAGGCTGGTAGAGTGATAATAGGCTGGCGGAGTGATAATAGGCTGGTAGAGTGATAATAGGCTGGTAGAGTGAGCCTAAGTCAGGGTCGGCTTGCAGAAGGTTGTTTTCCACAAGAAATGTATAAGGAAATTGGAGGACTTCGTTCCCATTGTTATTTATTTATGAACAGCTTGTACTCTATCCCTGCCTGAGTGGTGGACACACACCCCTGTAATACCCACACATCTGAAGGGGATGGGGGATTTTCACCCTTCTGGGGTTTGTGAGGCAGTCTGTCCACCTCAGAAGCTGCAAAATGTCATGACTAAACATGTCTGTGATGCCCTGTATGCTGAAGTTAATTACTAAAAAGTTAACTCTTAGTTCCTCTTTGGGAGTAACCTTGGTCTGATTCTGCCAGTTTTCATCTTGCTTCCTTAATACCTTCCTACTCCTCTTCACCTTCAGCTCCAATAGCTCCAATTTGCAGTCACACACCAGTTCTACAGCTGTGCAGATTTCCATATCTTCTCTTTGAAGATATTTTGATAGGACACAAGTCACTGTGAAGATTCCGTACAAAGCCACCAGCTGCAACCAAAACTCAAGCAGTGGCCATGCTTAGGGCTAATGCTATATCCAAGGAGTCACAATCAAACTATTCCTTGTCTGGATCCAATACACAGTCACCTCTACAGGAACGATGGACAGAAGAACATTGCAATTACTAATCCTGGAAGACCATCTTGTCACGCTAAGAACATGCAGGGTTTATATCTCCCTGTCCCTGACTCTCTCACTATTTGTTGAATCTCAATAAAAGGTCATGTTGCTTCACAGAGCATCTCATGAAAGTATAAGCATTAAAGGAATTACATGGAGCTGTACATGTCCAAAACAACAAGGGTCATTCTCTGGGCAAAGCAAAGCACAAAACAGACCTTCTCATTGGTCTCGTCCTGGGTATGACGTTAATCTACAGTACATGCAGCCCTCCAACTTACAGGGAATGATTTAGGGGTTGATGGCAGGATTGGCACTCCAGTCACCAGAAAAAACCTCACACTGGTCTATGGTGCTGAGGTATCGCCCATCCCATGGCTGCACTCAGGTTTTCAACCCTGAGGTGGTTTGTCATGTGGCAATTACAGCAATGCACTGTAATTAGTGCATGCTCTTTACCTCTCACTGTTCTCCTTTATGATAGCTTGCACACCTCTGTACAGTAAATGACTGACAGAGCAGCACAGCCAGTGTAGCCCTGCCTCTTATATTGTTGGTATACAGACCAAAGTTTATGTCTGGCTAAGACATTTGACAAGAGCAGCTCCAGTTGTGTCCTTTACATGGACAAAATCAAGAAAACACTCTTCAGTCTTTGCTGTTCTCATCATATCATAAAATTACCGACAGCTGATCCCTTGTGCCAGGGCCAATTCATACTAATGGTACGCTTACGGTCTGTGCACAGTGTGAGGGCTGTACATTTCATCACCAGGGGTGTCTAGTGCACGTCACCTGTGCATGTGCATAGAATTTCACTGGGTGTTTCCAGTATTAACAGATCATGCAAACACTGCTGGCTGGGATGGAAAAATACTGTTTTAGATGTTCTGCACTACAAGAACATTATATATATAGTGTTCTTTAGTATTTTTGTGCATTTGTGTGTTCCTTATGAAGATTGTTATTAATTTTGTCACATTACAGTTTAACTAAGAAGTAAACTTGGGTCGTATTTCATTTTTCAAACCTCCAGAAAATATACTGTGGTATACAATATTCTCAAAGGCATTTTGAGATCTTGGCGATAAAATTCATTGCGAGGGAGGGGGTCCCGGCTAATTTCAAAATTCCCTGGTATACTGTATTACTGTAATACCAGCCAGGCCTGGTAACTTTAAAACAGTGAATGGAAGTTTACCCATTTCACTTCACTGCTTGTATTTGTGTTTGTTGCAATACATCTGCCCTCTACTGGTCTGGAGGAGTATCATCGCTGTATGTATGTGCCGAATGTGACAGTCTGCATCCACAGAGAAATGTAGGATGTACACAACCGTGCGCGAACCATAACGGCACAAGGAAAAGTGGAGCATGAACTAGGCTTCAAGGGACACAGAGGGATACTTGGCTTTCTTCACTTCCTCACTAATTTCCTTCTACCTTGTTTGTTGTACAGTCTGGAGTCGTGGAAATTAATCTCATTGCTGGTGTAGCAGGACATTCATGCATGTGACAACTAACAATCTGCATCTTCACCTCATTCATCACCAGTGTTAGGGTCAGCACTAAAAAAAAAGTAATGTATTACGTATTACTCATTACTTTTTGAAAAAGGATGGATTACTTTACTTTCCACGGGGAGTAATTAAGTACAGTAATTAGTTACACTACTCGTTGCATTACTTTGCAGTGATGCGTTGCTTTATTTAATTGCCAGTCACTAATTGCTTATATCATTAAACCTTATATATACCCATATATCAGCTTCCCAGTTTTAATAAGGATAACGTTTAAAAATTCTTCATTTTATGTTCTATAATAAAGTAAAGAAAGGGAACAGAATGGTTTCAGAGGGGATGAAAACCAGTCAAAAGAGCACAGAACCAGACCTAACTGTATGTTTCATGCGTTTCAAACAGGCTAGTGACGGCAGCACTGACATCAGGCTATAATCCATAAAATAAAACGATATTAATATATAAAGAAAATAATAAAAGCAATTGGGCTTTCGAACACCCCAAAATAAAATATAAATATATATAAATATATAGGTGGTGCAGTAGTTAGCGCTGTCGTCTGACACCTCTGGGACCAGGCGTGACGTAGAACAGGACCAGGACAGGGATTCCAGGCAAGCAGGTTTATTAATGCAAGACAGAGAGAAGCGAGAAGCCGTTACAGGGTTGTAAGCAGCAGCCGTCCGTACAAAACACCAGAAGCTGAGACGTATCCAGAAGTCATGGTCGTAATGGGAATAGTTGAGGGTCGAAGAGCTAGGGAGTCATTCAGAAGATGCAGATGAACAGAGATGGACAATCCACGAGGGGCGTCACAGGGAGGGTGGAAAGGACGGAGGGCAGGCAGCAGGCGTGGGTAGTTCGGGAAGGGCCATACGGACAGAACGCAACTGTGGGAAGAACAAATGGTTAGATCGCTGAGTAGTGGCATGCCAACAATACCTCATAAGTAGGAAGTTCTACTGATTATTCCTAAGAGGGATCAGCTGTGGTTGCCGCCTCCACAAGGTGGTTGTGACACCAGGGTTTGAGTCTCTGTCATGGCTCCGTGTGTGTGGAGTTTGCATGTTCTCCCAGCGTCAGTGTGGGGTTTCCCCCTCACAGTCCACAAATATGCTGAAGTTAAACAAGAAGTTGCCAAATTGAAGGATATGTGAATGTGCCCTGCAATGGGTTTGCATCCCATCCTGAGTTGTTCCCCGCCTTGCACCCATATCCTCCAGGATTTGGAGCCCCTGCAGCCCTGAATAAGATAAACAGTTACAGAAAATTGATGGATGGAAAACAATAGACTGGTCTTCTTCTAACACTACAAAATAAATACAAACTTAAATGAGGAAATGTTTAACTGGTAAACACAATAAAGTTGCTTATTCATCAGTAAACTAGTGGTTATATCTCTGGAGGAGTTTCTCACATCTATTTCTCCTTGGAGTTAACGCTAGATTTCCCAGCCTGAAAAGCCTCTCCACTGGCCCAATAGATGGCGCTGTTGTATTAAATTTCAACGATACAGCATTTATTGTAAGGAATGGTACAGGATCTCCATCTCTGTCTCCGACTTCAAATATTGAATGATTTCAGCATAATAATTAAAACAGTCTGTTTCATCATCAAAAGCAAAGAATTTATTTTCAATGGAACTGCTACTGGGTGCAGGTTAAGTTTTGCACCGATCTCATTGCGCGGAAAAGCACGACACTTGGCAGTCAGCAGTGTCCTCAGGGCTGCTCTCCTGTCCTTCACTTTGCCACCACAGTTTAAACTTTGGCAGTGCAGCAGTGAGGAGAGCTTCTCTGCTACCAAAGACATTCACACATCTTGTCTTGACCGCCTGCAGTATAAGGATTGGATAAGGTCGGCTATGTAAAATGCGCTTACGCTGATTTGTTGACATCACATTCACACATTACACTTGCATATTTAAAAGCAGATACCGTATATGACTAATGTGGCCTATTTTCATTATACACGTTTTATGTGGAACAGTCAAAGTAATGTGCATATCGCCAACAATCAAACGCTGGCATCAACTGATTGCATCACAAGCGAACACAGTAACTGCAATGTAATTATTGAATTTAAGAACAGTGATGTGATACACTGCTGCATTACAGACAAATGTAATGTGATTACAGTAATGTGCTACTTTATAAGGTATCACACCCAACACTATTTCTCACAAAGTTGTCTGATTCTGGCTACTTGCAGAGAGGCACTGGGGACAGGTTTTGCTTCGTTTTTGCCAGGTCCAGGTGTGAATGCAGTGTGTCATCATATCTGCTGGCCAATGCTGTGATTTCTCTGAAGTCTCAGCTGAGCTAAAGTGCTGGTTATATCTGCTAATCTAAGGACCGCTTTGTACCGGTTTTCTCTTTCCTTTGTTTTGTGTCCAATCTGTTTGTCTCTCTGTTGTGACAGTTACTCATAAATAAAGGGGCGGCTTATGTTCATCCCACTTTTTGCAGTTACCATGGTGTATTTGGGGAGCACTGCGCCTTGCAAAGCCTCTTCCAATCTCTGAATCCAGCAGCCGATAATATGGATTCTTAACTTGCGAGCTCAAAGAGAAGACAAAATGGCGAAACGGTTGGGAAAGAGGAAGGTTGATTCAGAATGCAGGGTATTTAACCAAAAGTGGACACCCCCCACAGAGAAAAGCATGCAAGTTTGCAAGACCAAATGAGAGCAAAGTGTCGAAGCTAAAAAGTGTACTATTAGCTCAGCAGATTACTTTTTTATGCCAAAACCAGTTGAACCAGTAATCCATTCGAGCTACAGTAGCTTTCAGGTAGTTAAACTGATTGCAAGCAGCGATAGGCCATTCAGTGACGGTGAATTCGTCAAGAAATGTATGAATGCTGCTGCGCAGGAGGTGTGCCCCTACAAGTCTAAAAGGCACTACGACAGGGGAGGATATTTTTGGTAAAGTGTGCCAGACGATGGGAGAGCTGGGTCTAGACTGGTCTAAGCTGGCCAGCATCACCACCGGTGGAACTCCTAGTATGATTGGCGCGTCAAGGGGGCTTAATGGACGCATGAATAAAGACATGGAGGAAAGTGGGCTCAGCCCCCCGTTTCAAGTCCACTGCCTGATTCACCAGGAAGCACTCTGCTGCTGCAAAGTTCTGAAGAGGGAAACGGTCATGAAGGTGGTGATGTCATGAATAAACTTCATCAGAGCAAACGGACTTAATCATCGGCAGTTCCAACCCTTCCTAGCCGAGCCAGAGGCTGTTCATGGAGATGTGCTTTACCATACTGAAGTCCGATGGTTAAGCCAGAGGCAGAGTTTTGAGGCGTTTTTACGAGCTGCTACCCGAAATCAACGCCTTTCTTCTGACAAAGGGCAAAACTGTCCCAGAATTGATCGACGCAGAATGGAAATGGGATCTCGCCTTTTTAACAGATGTGACAGCCTCAACTTACAGCTCCAAGGCAAGGGGAGACTAATATGTGACATGTATTCCCACATAAAAGCATTTGAGGTGAAACTAGCACTGCTTCTGGGACAAGTGCAAAAGCAAGACTTCACTTATCTCCCTGTTACCCAAAGTCTCTCAGCTGACAAACCAGCGGCCCCATTCCCAGCTGAAAAATCCGTGGAAGAGCTGGAAATGCTGAAGGCGGAGTTTGACATGCGATTCCGTGAGCTACATGTCAGCGCCTTTTCCAGAACCCCTCCGCTGCTGACATTGATTGACACAGTTACAGAACTGTGATGATCTGAAAGACGCATTTCAGCCCAACGGTCTCATTGAATTCTATGCTGCCCTCCCTAACCAGACATACCCAAACATCAAGAGGCATGCAGTGAAGATGTCCACACTTTTTGGCAGCACGTATATCTGTGAGCAAACCTTTTCATGCATGAAACTGATGAAAACTGATGAGACCAAGACTCACTGATGAACATTTGCATCAGTCTTTGAGGCTGGCTGTGACAGGACTGGAACCTGACATTGGACATCTCACCAGCCAGAAGCAAGGCCACAGTTCACACTAATTAATATGCATAAGTAAATTATTTGATTTTGAATAGCACTGAAAAGTAATGATCATTTGTCTGTATGGTGCATAACAAAATAATAAACCTTTCTAGCATTAGGAGGCATAATAAATACAATTAAAATCATAATAAAATCTCCACAATAATACTAGTAGTCACTCGTGTAATTTTCTGCTATAAACCAACGAGGCCCCCCCATTAAAGCAGGAAAAAATTATGTGGCCCTCGCAGAAAAAAGTTTGGGGACCCCTGATCTAGAACCTATATCTAAAACCCTGAGGGGCCCCGAGCCCCTTCAGCCTCTATCAGCATGACGCCTCTACCTGCAGGTGCTCTGGTCCCCCTCCAACTCCCCAAAACATGCATTTAGGTAAAATGGGGTCTAAAATGGCCCGTTGTGTGTGAGTGGATGTGCCCTGTGATGGACTGGCACGCCACCAGGGTGTACCCTGCTCTGGGCTTTTTAGGGATAGTCTCACCATGGGACTCTACTTGAGAAGTGGTTATGGATGGATGGATGGATGGATAATGTATATGTTAATTTAGTTTCTTGTGACTGCTGGGATTGTTAAATAATTTTTCACAATTAATATGTACATTTAGGGATGTGTGATCTAATGTCCAATTCAAACTGGGATGTGTTTTTCATACCACAATGTTCAATAAGGGATTCAAACCCAGAACTTCCAGGTGGCCTGTGGGGGACCAGTGAACATATCCGTGTTTGTACTCTGTCTGACATACATTTCATGGTGCGTGACTCTATTATTACTTTTTTTTAGTTGCTGTCGGTGTTTATCTGGCAAAATACTCAGCTCTAGCTTGGAAAGAACAACTTGCAACATTTTCCACTTTATTAATGTTGCCAGTCATCATGGTTTTATTCCCAGGTAAGTATGTTTTCAGGTTTTGTAAAGCATGTATTTAAAATTTGTTTTAGACTTTGGAACATCAGGAACACTGAGGCAGAACTTGGTATAGAGGTATTTATTGTCATGCTTCGTGGAGGTATGGAACGGGAGCAGGAATCGCAGGATCAGGGAATGAGGGATTTACAGTATTAGGAAAGTCACACTGAACACGAGGGAAAAGCAGGTTGTAACGTCAATGACAGGACTAGGGAAACATACTCGAACGCGGACTGAAATGCGTAGAATTAATTAAAAATTGCAAAACAGCTGATCACATAGGGATTCCACACGAGGTTAACGAGGGGGCGTGGCATACAGAAGGATTGGACGAGCAGGGCATGACTTTTATTTGCTACATTGTAGTGAATTAGACACACAAACGTTGAACTGGAGCATTGAAATGATGTTGATATTGAAGTGTGTTTTCTGTAATTAAAATATACACAATTTGGGTGTCATGATACAATACCCCACTGAAACATCCTTTCATAACCAATTTAAATCTGCTGTGCAGCATCCAGTATGGGATTCAAACTCAGAACCCCTGGGTGACAGTGCTCTGCAGGGTTTTAAACACAGGAGCACAGAATACATCCGTTTTTTCACTCTGTGTCTGGTGTCTGAAACATATCTTCCCTTATTTCAGTTGGCCTCGGTCTGTTTCGAATAATACGCTCCCGAAGGTTGGGAAGAACAGTACGACTTAGAGACATTTTTGTAATCATGGGTTATTTCCTCTGTAAGTATACTGTATTTATCTGTATTTATTTGTTCACATTAACATTGGCATAATAAAAATTCTGACCAGAATGAGATTTAGAGCTGCTTCATTTTCCGTGGCACCCAGGCCCAGTGGGCAGCACTGCTGCTTCGTAACTCCAGGGCTGGGGGTTCGAGTCCCATCTCTGCTCTTTGTGTGGAGTTTGCAGGTTCTGGTGTTTGACAGATTACACTTGTACCCTGGGCACCTGACATTTTACCCAGTAGGATGTTACTGTGTGGACCTGATGTAAGGTGACATGTAGGGTGTACGGGCTGGGGGGGGAAACTGGTTGCCATGTGGGATGGTCCGGGACACTTGCTGGTCCCCACCAACATCATGCCACTGGGTTCCAAGGGACCCTCTGACTCATCAGGGCATTAGACTCCTTGGCCTGTGTTTTGGCCCCCGCTGCCTCCAGATCATGGGCCTTACTGTGCATGACCTCACAGTGCAGTCGGGCCCTGGGGACGGCAGGATTTATCTCAGGGGAGGAAAAGCCCAAAGACACTATGTTATTTAATATCATGTTATATCTGTATAGACTAATGAGAAGATGAGGATGTATGACTTGATCTGTTTGCCTTACAGATGATCCTGTACTGTTTAACATGCTGTTCCTTGTTATTTATTCCCAACTCTTTGCCTGGATTAACAACACATTTAAATTAGGTGAGTCTCCCTTCATTTTCATACTTATTATGTGTGTAAATGGAGGTGGTTGTTTCTAATACATTTAATATCTTCTGCTGTGTGGAGGCTCAGTGTATCACGACCGACTGT
>JAODJX010000015.1:19129947-19146530 GCA_026776945.1 Isichthys henryi
ACCCAGGCGGGGATTTGAACCCGGGTCCCAGAGGTGTGAGGCGACAGTGCTAACCACTGCACCACCATGCCGTCCCTTTAACAAACATATAATTTCCATATTATTTAGCTTTTAAGTGGTCTGATCATTCGTGATATTAACATTAGTCACTGGTGTCACGGATACAGTATAGTGTAACACCAGGGCCTGTAACACTGTAATAGTAACATTCTGTTTAATTGTCGGTCCCTGCATGAGGAGTAAGTTGAACTTTTGCAACTATTTATAATCAGTGATATAAAAAGGTATATGGGGTTATTTTAACAGAATTTCAAGGACCCAGCCCTTACAGTGATGTGTATATGTGATGCTGTATTTTTTACGACGAACTGAACCTCCTACTCGCCGGACATCCACTCGTCCGCGATTGTTGTGCCTTGGTTGTCACGGAGGCATGGCTATGAGAGGAAATTCCCGACGGCTCGACGCAGCTAGCAGTCCGCACAATGCACCGCAGCTACAGGAAGGCCACAGCCGGAAAAAAGCAGAGGTGGAGGTTTTTGCATTTACACACATAGCAACTGGAGCATAAACACTAAGATCATCACCACAGTCTGCTCCCCGGACATAGAGGCAATGTCTGTTGTATGCAGACCATATTACTTGCATAGAGAACTGCCTGTAGTGCTAATAACCACTGTCTATATACCTCCGGATGCTATTGTTAGCTCAGCTCTTGCCTATCTGCATGATTCAATTTCTGAACAGCAGCGGACATATCCAGAGGGAGTACACATCGTCGTAGGGGATTTTAACAAAGCATGCTTAAGAACTGTGCTGCCTAAATTTGTTCAACATGTGAAATGCCCCACGAGAGGGAATAACACCTTGGACCATGTTTACACAAATATCAAGCGAGCCTACGTATCTGTTCCCCTCCCCATCTGGGTATGTCTGATCACCTCTCCCTGGTTGCTGTCAAGTCTTGTGTCAAGTTTTGTTTTTCTTTCACTGAAGAAAAATCCACCAGAACTGATGCTCAATTCCCATTGTCACTGCTTTTTGAAAGTGTTTATCATGTGATCTCTGCATAAAGTGTCAGTATAGCTGAAACATTTCATATGAAAAGGTTTTATCAAACAAGTAATGCTGGAAGCTACTGCTACAATGTAGGGAGTAACACAGGACAGGCCACCAACCCACAGCAAGGCATACACATTATTCATATCCATGGAGAATTTGGCAACTCTAATTTACCTTAGTGTGACATTGTAAAGTGGGACAGACTCCTGATTCAAACCCTGGTTCTCGAGGTGTTACCAGTGTTGATAACTGCCCACTTTGCCACCCATGTAACTGGACAAGAAGTACGGACAAGGGGATTGTTTCTTTGAGATCAGAAGGTGAGAAGATATGATCTCTGCATGCAAAAGAGAATCATCTGATACATTTCAGACTCATAGATTCTTTTAACAGGAAACATAGTGCCCATGAAGTGGTGTTTAACTTTCAGGTTCCATGACTAGTCTTAATGTACTGTAACCGAACATGAAACAACCAGCCAGCAGCCTACAACCAAACATCTATAAGTTCTGATAAAACACTTAAACTTGTAAAATAAGAAGAAAAAGAAGAGAAGGTAACCCTTTGGAGTCTGAGGCCTCTCACCCACTTTCAAAGTAGTCTGACATGCTTTAACATTTTAATGTTAAAACACATTTCCTAAAATCTCCTCTCCTTTAATCAAACCACTAAGCACAAACCCTAAAATTCAAGCTAAACTCATAAAAAAATTAAAACACTACCAGTCAAAACTGTTGTTGGCATGTAAATTAGAAACTGTAAGACTATAATAAAAAAAAGTATGGTTGTCTACCAAAAATATCTGTATACTGTACAGTTATGACTGATAACTAATATGTAACATTTGCCGTATTCAGTGCTCCAGTAAAGTTACTGTAAAGGAAAAAGCCAAAAAGTAAACAAATGAGATGCATATTACAGTAAAATGTTGTACAACTACCAAGCCAGAGTCACGGAAAGAAAGAATCCTCTGTGTGACTCATTTGTACCTTGACGTCGAAATTCAGCTCCTATTCACCTATGGCATATATTTTATGTTCTAGTCACTCTTTGGCTTCTTCAGATGTTTAGAAATGTGTGTAAACAGTTTTAAGTCATTGTGTTTAAATGACTACTGTGTACTGGCTGCGCTTAACCTCTGTGGCCTCTGTTTTCTATTTTGCATCAAAGTTCATCATAGCGCAAAATCTGTTTTGATGAATGAGAATGTGTTTCGGGTTTTGCAAAAAGGGTGACTGAGATCTGCAAATTGTGTCTAACTATGTGACCATGGTTTAAAGTTTTGCCAAGTGACTGATTCAATAAATGACTTTTGGCAATCAGCATGCAGTTTTGTTCCCAAAATGATTTTTGATATTTCAGCAATTCAGAAAAACTGTAAAGTATTTCACTTATCTACAAAGTGCTACAAATGCTTTTATTCAGCACAAACTCAGCACCAACAATCTGAGATCATTTAGAATGCGATTATTCTATTTTTTGTTTGTTAAAATCTACTTTAAACATACACTTTTCAAAAATCTATTTTCAGTGGTGCTGACAAATTGTAAAAATTCACATTATAAACATTTCTAGCCAAGACTTTTGAGCTCTGAAGCTTATAGACATAGGGGCTGGCTACACAAAGGTGAATGAGACATTCAAAGAATTGTATGAGGTTTGATTACTAAAGTGTTACAACTCTGAAGTGACTTTGGAGTCACCACACCTTTGCATACTGTTAATGGCCCATCAGTCTGGAATGTCTGTCACTGCTCCTCACACCAATCAGTTTGGAAAGGCAGTGTGAATTTTAGTTTTTTTCAATAGCTAAGACAGATACTGCAATACTGAAGTTGCTTTCTCAAAACTCTTCAGCTTCTAGCTTATGTGGACTAAACTGTTAAGTATATCGCTTTGCTTTCATACAAAATGCAATCAATGACTAAACGCCTCAAAAGTTATGGATTCTTGTGTCACTCACATTACATTTTCAGAGGCCATTTTGCAGATACCTACATACTGACCCAAAAACCGCTAATAAAACAGTCAAAACTGAAATGTCATTTTGCTAAATTACTATCAAGACCCTTTCTAAAATAGATTGTAAAAATCACATAATAAAAACAAATTGACACAAGATCAAACAATGAATGCTGGATGCCAAGATATTTCTCCAGAGCAATGCCAATGATGGATCATGCATGTGAATACATTTTACCCTAGATACTACTCTAGCAATTGAAAAAAACTGTAAGAAAAGACAATACTAGCCTTTTTACAGTTTATAAAATGCAACAGATTAAATTGATGCATAAAATGTGCAATCACATTACAGGAATAATACAAAATAATAAATGAATATTAGAACAACAAATTAGTTAACTAATAGCTCAGCAACTAATAGCTAAGTTCTCCTCAAACAAGCTTGATGGGCCGAGTGGCCTCCTCTCATTTGTAAATTTATGTTCCTATGTTTTTATGTAAATTGTCACTCCTGGTCAGGATGTCAAGCTTCAAAACAGCTCCTGTCTGCTTGAAGGCATAGATAGAAAGCACATGCTTTGCACTTCCGAGGGATTTCTGTATGCACTGTATAATATCATAGTGCTGAATTAGTATGTACCGGCATGATCGCTAGCCAAGTACCTAGCCCTGTTTGTCTCTGGTGTTGTAAAAACTTTGGCTGTGTCTTCAGTTTATCTTAACTCCAACAAGTTATTCGGCTAAGCAAAACATCCTGCTTTGTGAAGTACCCCTGATCTCAAACCTACTGAAAATTTGTAGGTTATGCTTAAAAGCCGGGTCCGTGCCAGGAACCCAACTAATTTAAATGAACTAGAAATTCTGCAAAGAAGAGTGGTCAAATATTCAGCCAGAATTATGCCAGAGGCTTATGGCTAGCAAAAGATTCTGGTTGATACTTGTTGTACTTGTGTATGTAAACTTATGACCACAACTAAAATGTGTTTTTGTAAAGAAAGCGCCATCTCATGGCAACACCATGCAAGTGAATAAATGGGCGGGTTTAGATGAGAATTTAGGCACACCCCCAGAAGGAGGGGGGTTACTTCCTTTGGCTGGCTTTTGGCAGGCAGCCGATTTGGAGGGGAAAATTGAGGTGGCTGCATCTGTAATGCACAGACAAGAATCATATGTCTTTGGAATCGAGAGAACTATCAGATAACTTCAACAAGTCACCAAATGGATGCAAAATCAAAGATAGGCTATTAATTTCTGCCTGGCACTAACCAAGTATTCCTCTGTCACGCCACTGGTGGGAAGTAGGACCCGAATGCAACCTGTAGGGCAGAGCTTTATTGGCAGGCAGACTTGGGCACAGAGACGCAAACAGACAAGGACACAACTGGAGAAGATAGGACTGGGCACTTTACCAGACTAAGGAATGGAAAAACACAAGGAAGCTGGTAGTGACTGACTGGGCCACGTCAGGGAGGAGAACTGGAGGGTAAGGTTGACAGGATGGACAGGGCATGACAGTAAACCCACCCCCCCCTCCGGGCGCAAAGGATGGGCCAGGGAGGCAAAGCAGGGACCTAACAGATGGACCAGGACTCCGCACAGGGAAAGACTTGGAACACAGGACACGGGACCAGGCACCAGACATCATTACGGGGACACACAGACCAGGGCAGAACCAAGGACAGCAGGGGAGACAAACCACCAGAACACGACTCATGACAGGCCTGTTAATCCAACAGGGATGCTGACTATGGACCAAAAGACAGACGGTGGGTGTCAGTGGGTAAGTGGGAACAAAAGAAATAGAAGGAGACAAAGTGAGGGATTGGGCATCAAAAGGACTAAAGATGGCACAGGGACAGACAGGGCAGGCAAGCAATGGAACCAGTGCAACAAGAATAGGGCCAGGAGAGGGAGCCAAGGGGAACCTAAAGTGGGAAGCAAGAGTGACTGGAGTGGGGGCTGGAACAGTGAAATCGGGCTAAGAGGTGAAATCAGGGAGAACCACGGGGAAGCAAGACTACAGACCAAAGACTGAGGTATTAAGAGGGGCAAAACACTAGGTAGCATGGGAGGTAAAGTGAACAGTTCAGGGCCTCTGACGGGCTCCGAGGTGCTGCAGAAGGGTCGCAGCCAGGGGGGCCTTCGGAGTCCTGTATGTTGAGTCTGTAGAAAGGACGAGCTCCTTTTGGAAACAAATGTAGAGGGTACCCTGAAAGACCCCCTTGGACCAACCCGGGATCAGGCAGTAAGTCTGGGGAGCATACCCCAGTTCTTTCCTCCTGGAGCCGAGCCCCCGACCGGTTTTCCATTGACCCTGCCGTTTTCGTGGCGATAGCCTCCCCAGCTGAGGAAACTCTGGTCACAGGGCTGCGTTCATGGAGTGGAACTCAGGGCAAGATTTGGACACTCCCACTCCTGGTCCTCCGAGGGAATGTCCTGCAGGTCAGCCGGAAAATCTGATGCCAGGCTGGTCACACCTTAATCCAGGCTGGCGGCGCCTTAATCCATATTAAATGTAATAAAACATAATGAAACTTAAATCAATAAAATGGTAAACAGAAGAAAATTTATTGTCAGGGCTTTTCCTTTTATCCAGATGTCTGCAGGCGCTGTGATGAATGGTGACGTATGAACTCCTGAGAATAGACGACGCTTCCAAGGATGGGTGGCAGGTGGCATTTCCCAGGAGCTGGAGATGTCTGAGGAGCTCTCCTGCAGTGAAGACAGAAAGAGAAGAAGGGAACAAGCAGAGGGTGTGGGGAGAAAAAGACTGCAGAACCAGGTAAAGTTGTACGGGTGGATTGTACAAATGCCCTTGAAGTCTTGGTCCACAAGGGATCCTGTTTTTAAATAAATAATTCATTTAAAATAAATCTTAAGGCTTATCATTTACATCTGTCTAGGAGTTAAAACACATAAAATCAATTAACTTACATGGTGATTTTGAAACTTCCAACTCCAAAGCAGAACAATACAGATTACAAGTAAACAAATTATTTTCCTTGGGAAACAGCTATAATCCTGGAGATAAACTCTGATCGGGGTCATATGGATTAAGCATGTGGTATTCTAAAAAAAATAAATTAAATTATAAATAAAACTGAAAAATAAACACAAAATCTGTGAAAAGCCCTAAAATGTGTGTCAGTTATAATAAAGCCCAGGGAAGCCCATACACCAGCCTACTACACATACTAATCATTGTTCTTTCCCACTGCAATGCTGAAGCATAATGCTTTGTTTGCACGAGGAGTGTTTTATCCTGTTACTAAATATACGAGATAAAACAATAACTAAATACGCTGTGATTACAGTATGCATTAAATTTTCTAAAACTGAATTCAATCCCAGCCTTCAAATTACTCCCTGCTGCTACTTTTTCCAAAAAGACACGGGACAGCAGAAAAAGCCCCATTTCATCTTCATCTTCTTCTGACTCTTCTCACTATCATCCTCTGTCAAATCTTCAGCATTCACGTTCGATGATACTTCTTCTCCGGTGTTCTTCTTGACAGCATCAATATCTTCTTTTATTTCATCTGCCGTCCTCAGTTCAGTGTCTTCCTCTTCCTCGGCTCCTTCTTTTGGCATGGTCACCAGCCATGATCTGCCTCCATACCTTGCAATCTGACCACAACACCATCTTCTGTCTCCTGAAATGCCGTATTCATTTTCTTCATCTGCCTCAGCTCCTTCTTCTTGGCAAGTCTCTAACCATCTTCTGGCTATACATGCCGCCATGTATTGCCATCTGTCCACTGCGGCAACCTCAGCGTCTTGTGCCTCCTGAAACAACACATTGGTTTCTTCCTCTTTCTCAGGTCCTTCTTCCTGAATGGTTTCCAGCCATGATCTGCCTCCTTGTGACACAACGGATCCCAAAGCATTCCCTCTACTTTTCTCTCCTTCTCCATTAACCTCCTCCACATTCACTCCCACCTCACATCCATTCTCCTCAACTCCATTTACCATATTCATTATATTCATACCAGTCTGTTCCCTCCATCTCACCATTGGGGACATTCCTCTCAAATTCTCCCCTCTCATTTTCCACATTTATCTGTGCTCTTACATCACCTCTCCCCCAGCTTGGCCTCTCCTTCTTCACTCTCCTTTTTTTGAGAAGGCAGTATATTTGATAAATTTCCCAGTCTTCAGGTGAAAGGCTGTAATTGTTCTGAAGACTTTCGGATGAACTGCTAGTGCTGGTTAGCAGTCCATCTATTCCCACACTCTTCCCTCCATTACTTAACCCTCCCATACCCAAATCAGTAGCCCCTCCCAGTCCCCCCATACCCCCCTCCCTCCCCCAGCTTGGATAGTGGGAGGTGTCACTGTTGAGCAGTCCTCCACACCTTCTCCCCAGTTGATCACCTCGTCCCACAGGTTCCAGGCTTCCCAATGTTGGGTGTTGGTCCAGGCAACAACTCTGTAAATTTGCTTACTGAGGAATAAATGAAAGACAATTAACCAGAGATTTAAAGTAATAATTAAATGAATAAAGACCAGACAGATCTTCAACCACACAGAAAATACAGTCGCTATAATTATTATAATAAATAATTGTGGGGGTTACAGGAAAAAAACTATGCTAGCAAGATTGGACAAAACTGAAAATACACCACAGGCACAAAAAACAGTAAATGACACGAAATTATAACTAACATCAAATAGGACACTGCAGTGCTCCAAAACAAGCGAATACCCAGATCAATACTACCAACAACTGTACTAACACTGATGAGTATTTGAAAGTTTTTATTCTATGTAACATTTTTTTAATGTAATAGTCAGCTTGAAGCATCTAGCTTATTAAAGTATGTATGTAGTAATTGGCTAATGAGTTGTATTAAGCTACATGCGTAGTGCATCACAATTTGTGTGTAGTGGCCATTTTACCAAGCAATGTCGAAGATGTACTATGTAGCTCAGATGCAGAAAGTTCTGCATTTCTTTTCAATGTTAATGAAAGTTTCATAAAAACAAAATTGATAGTTTATGTTTAGGACCATAAAAAAAAACTTTTTTTCTCAGGGAAAAGGGGCTGAGGCATTTCTTCATAACATTTGAAGAAAATAATCTTCCACCACAGTTCACCATAAAGTCATACACGCGCAATGAAGCACAATACCGCTTTCTTAAATTAATTATCATGATGCGTGAATTTCCCGCTTTGTCTTACAATAAGGTACCGAACATAAAATCAAAGAGACTTTTTTAGATATGCACTCAAAAAATAAAAATGGGACCAGCTGCTGTTCACCCATTTACACAAGCTCGGAGGCTATAAAAACTCATACATTTAGCTGATAGAAATTAATTGTTAGGAACAAAATTAGTTGATTTATCGCTAATGAAGGCTTCCATAAATGACAAACCACAAGATGCCAATTTTCTGTCCTATACTGACATTCTGTAAGCAATATAGGTCTACTATACTACATACTTTATGCCAAGGCAATTTGCACCAATCACCAATAGCAGCTTCTTTCTTTGGACTGCTGCCAAAGACGGTGATTGGCTATACTAAGTCTGTAAGCCTGATGATGAAGGTTATTCAAATGACATTTTTTAAAGTATTTTAAATTTTAAATAGATGAAATACAATCTCACAAAGTATACTCCATTACAAACTACATCTGATTTTTTTTGCCGCCCAGCAAAATAGAATTCACAAAATACTCAAAGTAAATATACATATTTTAAATACATTTCGCTGAAATACTGCCCATCTCTGCCTGTAAGGAATTGCTCAGAACACACAAGGTGCTACTTCTTGACAGTACCGTTGTTCGAATTATTTCGATTGATAGCTTTTAGCAAAGCTTTCCGTTGCCTTTCCGGTTGTTTTTTTCTTTTTGTGCCTTGATACTTTTCAGGTCAGCTTAATGTGACCCATAGATCCCCATTCAGTAAGTGGCCAAAGACCTCTTTCTCGCATACCACTCTGGAGATGCCCCTTCAACATCTCAACATCTACGCCCCTCCGGGAGATCCCACTGACAGGACACACCAGCTGTTCGGGGAAGCCCTGTCCATCAAGCTCAGTGATGACAGCGGTAGTTCCGCTTTGGAACCATGTCCCTCCCATCTGTGTTCAGTCTTCCCCTTGTCAGTCTCCTATTTCTGGGTGAGCCAGATGTGAGATCTTCATGGTTTTTCCTCTGTGCAAACATTTTCCTCCTCTGTGTGTTCCTGTCCTCCTGTGTACCGATCTCTGCTTCGCCTCCTAGACTCTAAGTCATGCCTAGCGCTCTTACTGCCATAGACGATCAGCCGACCTTCGCCTGGATTGCCGACAGCGACTACTGTCTCAGCCCCCTGCCAGCCGATGCTCGAACCCCCGCAACCCTGAATGGGATAAGCGGTTACAGAACATGGATTGATGGATGCTTAGGTTTGAAATATAAAAATCGCAACGGATATATTTATTTTTCAGCCTGGAGTTTTCTTGCTCTAATATGTGGCATGGTATTGTCTTGCTGAAATATACAAGGTCTTCTCTGAAAAAGATGTTGTCTGGATGGCAGCATGTGTTGCTCCAAAACCTTTATATTTTATTCACCATTAATGGTGCCTTCCTAGCTGTGCAAGCTACCCAAGCCATGGGCACAAATGCACCCCCATACAATCAAGGATGTCGACTTTTGAACTGTCTGCCGATAACACGCTGGATCTTCCCTCTCCACTTTGGCCCAAAGTATGCGGTGTCCATGATTTTAAGAATTTGAAATTTTGATTCATCAGAACACAGGACAGTCTTCCACTTTGCTTCTGTCCATCTTAAATGAGCCTGAGCCCAGAGAAGTCGGTGGCACGTGATCACTTTTAGATATGGTTTCTTCTTTACATGGTAAGAGTTTCATCCTGCATTTGTGAATGCAGTGACAAAATGTGTTCACAGACAATGGTTGTCGAAAGTGTTTCTGAGCCGATGCAGTTGCACTATGGAATTGTGTCTGTTTTTAATGCAGTGCTGCCTCAGGACCCAAAGATCATGGCTATCCAATATTGCCTTGTCCCTCGCGTACAGAGATTTCTCAGGATTCACTGAATTATTTAATGATATTATGTACCGTGGATGATGAAATTCCCAAATTTTTTGTCAATTTTACGTTGAAGAACATTATTCTTAAATTGTTGCACTATTTGGCTACGCAGTCTTTCACAGAGTGGTGAACCTCTCCTCAACTTCACTGCAGAGAGGCTCCGCCTCTCTGGGAGGCTCTTTTTATACCCAAACATTTTACTGACCTGTTGCCAATTAACTAAATTACAGAGTTGTAACATATTCAACCAGGTGTTTTGTTTTAGCATACAATTTTCCAGTCTTAGTCATTATTGTGAAGAACTGCTAAAGTCCTGCTTCATCAGATGCAGGTGACCTGGGTGAGCTTCTGTTTAACTCAGCAGTCAATTGCTCCCCCTGCTGGACGGTGGCACTTTGGCCACTGCAGCCAGCCGTGACATGAAGGTCTCTTCAGCTTCCTATGGAGAAAGAACAAGCCCTTTAAGATTGCAGTCCTATGCACAATCCCTTTCACACATGAATCCGTCTCAAGGGAGAATGTACATCATTTGTAAAATGGTTAGTGATCTGGCACAATGATCTGATTTAATCTAATGTCTTTTTAAACATCTCTAAATGTTCTGGGGTGAGTTTCCTGAAGGCTTCTTAATGCTACAGTATGTTGTTTGCAAGTTCTATCTTTTAACACAGAACTTATGCAAAGACAGAGCGTGAAGAAGGCTTCGGGAAACTCACTCCCGGTCATTATTGTGGTATTTACCACATATTCTGGTTGTTACCTGAAGTCTTCTTTCAAGAGTGTTCATCACATAGTTGATGACAGTTTTCTTCTTCCTCAGTTTGTCGTAAGCAGCCTTAAGTTCCAAATCATACTGGTTCAAAATCTTCATCTTTTGACTTTCCATCCTGACATTCCAAAAGCAAGGCAAAATTAGCAAGTCATTGTACTTAATTACACATTTATCCATTTTCCATAATCAGTCCTCCAGGCTCATGGTGAAGCTAGAACTTCTCCCCATGGAAGAAAAGGGTACATCCTGGATAAATGAAGGGAAACAGTCCAGGGCTCCAAAGTGCCACCAATCTAGTTGAACATGCGACCGAAACTTTACTGAGTGCAACTAAATTTTTTCATTGGTCGCACAGGTGCACCTAACATTTCGCAGGTCTATTTGTTTTTTTTTCCCCAGGGTCAGAGCCAATCAAAGGCAGACAAACAATGTTTCTGAAACTATATGTTTAAGAATGTTATAAAAGGGTATATGTTTATTATAAAACGTTTGCATTTAGTTTAATAGTATAATCAACATGTTTTATTAGATTATTAATGTACATTTAACTTCATAGCAATACGTTGCATTTTCCTGCTGTTTCCTCAGACCCGCCAACAGTTCATTTATCTTTTCTATTCTCAGTTGTCCTTGCAAGCTGTTGTATTTTTCGAGTCTCATAGTGGCGCCGAATGTTATATTGCTTGTGCACTGAAACTTGCTTCAAACACACTAAGCACACAGGATTTCCATTCAGCTCTGTGAATAAATAGGAATTGGTCCATTTTCTTGGAAAACTCTGCACTCATTGTCCACTTTTCTCTTTTTTGACAAAGACATTTTGGGTAACTAGAGTGCCACATAAGGTAGTTTTGATAACAAAAGCACACATAAAATACATCAAAAGACATGGAAAAATTGGTACTTTTAGAACAACTAAGTTCCGGATATTTATTACGAGCTTCAACGTGAACAATTTGCTAACTTGACAATGTTGCTGCCATCTGCTGTTTAGTTCTGGGTCTCAGTGTTGTATTATGTCTTCAACACTCCATAATAGTGTGGGAATAGCAATTACTTTTGTTGAAAAATCGCAATTAATTTCTTCTATGTAATTTTTTGAAAATTTTATTTCGCGGGCCGTATTGGACCTTTTGGCGGGCCAGTTCTGGCCCGTGGGCCATATGTTTGACACCCCTGTATTAGACGGATTGGGAATCAGTCATATGTGACCAATCCATGTCTGATTCTTACTTATTTAGCTTTTGGCAGTCTCTAAAAAGATAGCTCCTATTTCTCTATTTGTACAATCAATTGTACGACAGCTCTTTCCCATTTTAGATGTTTAATTGGTAGCATTCAAGAAGAACGCTAATGTTGCCACTTAGTTTTTTGCCCCTCAGTGAGTGTGAGTGCAGTGACTTCTGTGTGCTGTGACGTCATGCACATACCCTTTGCAGTAAGAGGAGCGTATGAACATCAGATAAGACGGGGATGATATGAAAGAATTTTATGCTTTTAACAACAACTAGTAGCACAGCAATTTGATATCTTTGTAAAAACAAAATTTTGAGAGGTACAACAAGAATTTAGAGGAAAACCCCACTACATTTATTGTGATTAGTTGTCACACCACAACACACAGTGCTCAACAAGGAAATGTGTCCTCTGCATTTAACCCATATGTGACAATATGACATAGCAGGGGGCAGTAAATTCAGCACCCAGGGAGCAGTGCTGGGGGGCAGTACTAAATAAATGAGAAAAACCTCATGTCACTATTTCTGGTCTCCTTCCATTCAATATTTAGGAGCTCTTATGTGAATGCATGAGCCATTCAAACCTGGCCACACCCCCCCACCCCCTTTTATGGCGCTGATGGGGATGTATCTGGATTGCATTTTACCGTTGCATTATCAAATTACCAAGCGAATGAGATCTGAATACGCAGAAATGTGGCCATTTATAATGCGAATAGCGATCTTCAGGTGAGGGTGGCACTACACAACCCCGCAGGTAAAACAAAGAAAGGTGACATGGTTTAGTTTTTTGCCAATTTAACCTAATTTTAAAAACTTTAATACTTCCGACAGTGGACGTTTTGAAAAGAAGACAGATTACAGATTTAGTTTGCTTTTTTTTCATGTTTCTACAATATGAATTTAGCGCATTTTGAACTGAATTGCTGACGATGCCGTCTATTCCAGAGGGTTAAATACTGTGGATGCTATTGCAACCAGTTATGATTATCGTCATATCACCTATATTGTATGTTAAACAATTACATGTGATTAAGGATGCAACAGGTTACAAATCCCATGGTTCGGACTGCATTGTGTTTTTTGAATTACGGATTGGATTATTTTTCTACAGATACCCTGAAGGGACCTGTGCAAAAAAATAAAATGCTCTTACTTTCATATGCACACGTGAAAGTATCTTGTATACAGGATATAATCTCTCCAGTGTGTCCTGGGTGTGCCCCAGGGCCTCCTCCCAGTTGGGATAGAGGCCCAGCCACCAGGCACTCACTATGAGCTCCTGCCCCAGGCCTGGCTCCAGGGTGAAGCCCTGGTCTCCCCAATCCAGGTGGGGTAACATGATCCCTTGTATTTTCTGTTGCATGGGGGTTTTCTGAATCGCTCTTAGTTTGGCTGCTCACCTAGGACCAGTTTGCCTTGGACGATCACCAGAGGCAACTTCCCACGACAACATAGCTCCTAGGATCATGGAGGCACACAAACCCCTCCTCCATGACAAGGTGGCAATTAATATAACTTCAAATCAATGAGATCAGAAGAAAATTATAAAAAAAAGAAAAAAAAAAACAGTTTTTTGTCCTATTGCCATGATCCACTGACTTTCCTGCAGCATAGTGGCAGCCATGAGGGAACAAGTCCGCAGGAACAAACAGAAATCTCACCAAACTGTTAAAAAAAACACTGAAAAAACACCCCTGAAAAATGGTCCCCATGCTAACTAGAAGAACCCTGCCCACCACTCCTTAACGTGAACTTTCACAAAATTTACAAGATAAGGCAGTACCTGTGCTGGAATTCGCTAGAGATGGGTTTCCTCTCCCAGTTTGTTAACTCCTTCTGCAGCGTCCACATCAGCTGGTTCCTGCCCATCTGCTTGTCACTCACCTCTGAGATTGACAGAGCAGAACTGTATCACAGTTCACATCACAGCATGACCATGATTCACTTTTGCCCTGCTGAAATGTTTTTTAACACTGCACATCTGAAGCAAATGGAAAAAATGACCTCATGTTTATACATAAGAAAAAAAAGCTAGCAGTCTTTGTTAACAGCTCAGCTCACCTAAAGCCCTGACTGATATCACTACTCCTCTCTCCCTTTGAGAATCACTGGTTACAGTATTGTTGCTTCTCACCATGCTGCAGGATGTGCTGCTGGTCCTGCTGCGACGTCCTGATCATGCTCTGTATCTGGGTATAGTAGTCACGGATCAGGACGTTTATGGAGTCCCGAGTCACATAGACGCTCTCAGAAACTGCTTCCACCAGGTCCTGCTGTTTCATCACAACAAGAATTATAATGAATCTTGCAACTTCAGCTGCTAAGACGATTTTGTGGCAGCATGTACACAAGTGAAATGCACACTTCTTTAAGCCACTTAAAGCAGCCATCTTTACCTTGTCGCGATCAGAATGTTGTTGGTGGAACTCTGTCGTGCGATGCTGCCGCCGCACACTCTGAGCAAAGGTATGGCCCACCAATAGCTGGGCATGTTCCTGAAGAAATTCCGTCCCTGTGTCCAACTCCGACAGAAACTCCTGCTGAAAGCCTTGGCTAATCAGCTGACTCTCTGGACCCAGGCGTTTCTCTGCCTCACTGGAGCATGGCTCCTATCGGTGCCAAGGACGTAAAAGGTTTGTTAAGGCAATCCTCAGCTTGGTGCAGTGCAGTGCATGTATAGATGAAAGAATGGCTGATCCCTTAGTGATGCTGTGAGTCTTGGTGGACAAGACTTTTATTTTCCATACGTCACACAAGTACTGTCATACAGATCTTCTTGCATGGTGGCTAATATGCTACTTTGCTAGACATGCTGCTTCTCCAGCTTGATCTAAAGGAGGTTCCGGCTGATTAGTGCTCATTTTCAGCATATTAAGCAGGTCTTTACTTGTCATTGTTATTTGTTTTTTTTATTGCATATTTATCCCCTCATTATAATGAGGATTTATAATGAAGATGGTGGTGCAGGAGGTAGTGCTATTGTTGAGCCCTGGTTCCTCCTGACCCCATCAAAGTGTCCTTGAGCAAGACACTGAACCCCAAATTGCTTCCGGTGAGCAGGTTGGCGCCTTGCATGGCAGCCTCTGCCACCGGTGTGTGAATGTGAGGCATAAAATGTAAAGCGCTTTGAGTACTCATAAGAGTAGAAAAAAGCGCTATATAAATGCAGTTCATTTACCATTTTATGTATTAAACCCCAATTTTTATCTGCAGCCAGTTTGTGTTAATCCGAGAGGGAAGGGATTATGGGAAATAAAAGAAAAAATGTCATTGTATCACTCTGTAATGTCTGCACTACCTTATATAAAATAAAGCTATAGTGCAGGTCTGTAGGTGGAAGAAGGTGATCATGTTGACAGTAATGGTCACGGATCACGGTAAATGGCTGGCACTGTTGTGGGACAGGGCAGTACCTTGAGGCCACCTCGGGGCATTTGAGGGGCCTGGCTAGAGCTCTCCAGCTCCAGAGCTCCAATGTCACAGTGAGCGTGCTTCAGCCGTGATAGTCTCATCTCCTTCAACATCCGTAAGCTAAAATGGCGTGCAGCGAACAGCCTCTGTACTGCCATAAGAAGAAGTTGCTGCTTTTCCTCCACCAGGGTGCCAATACCACTGTGGAAGCGAGGAGAGTCAGTGTTATGCAGTTACACCCACTTGAGCTGCTCATATCAATAGTCTCACCTTTCCTGCATATCCATTTGTCTCACCAGCATCCCTCTGAGGATCTTCAGTTGCTGTTCAGCCAGGTGAGCAAGACTGGCTGACACCAAGGCCTCTTCCTTAGCCCACGTCTATGGCACAATCCAAAAGTTTGAACAGCACAGGCAGGAAGATTTCAAATGTATTATGCTAAAGGGATGTTTCATAATTTATACAAATGATGGCATCTCCTTTATGGTGATTCCTGAGGATGAAAGACCTGCTAAGAAACTGAAATCAATTCTGCTGCTTATAGAAAGTGCCTAGTGCTACCTTCCCTTCCATGTACCTGTCTGTCCTGCTCCAACTGTTCCCGGATCCACTCCAGATGTTTCCGGGTGATGGACTCCTCCTGACGTAGCTGGGTGCCCAGGTCCTGTTCAGCCTCCTGTCGGAGCTGCTGGCAGCACTCCCTAGACAGACTGGCCTGCTCAGGCACAGCCGTCTGGAACAAATCCCACACCCGCACTGCCAACCTCTCAGACCAGGACAAATGGAGCTTCTGGGGAAGCAGAGCAAATTGTTAGTCTATTACCTCACATACATTGCCTCCTTGTGCCATGTGTGTCTCATAGGAGAGCAGGAAGGGAAGATATGAAAAAACAATACTTATGCACTTGTACTAGTGGAAAATAAAATATCATGCCACACAGCTCCAAAGAGACCCATGAGTTGAACAGCATTGAAATAAATTAACAATAAGAATGTATCATCCATCTATCCATCCATTTTCCAAACTGCTTATCCTACTGGGTCGCGGGGGGTCCGGAGCCTATCCCGGAAGCAATGGGCACG
>JAODJX010000015.1:19173860-19190315 GCA_026776945.1 Isichthys henryi
TGGCAGGTGGACGGAAGAGGCATGGGAGGTGGATGGGGAGGTGGATGGGAAGGGGCGTGGCAGGTGGACGGAAGAGGCATGGGAGGTGGATGGGGAGGTGGATGGGAAGGGGCGTGGGAGGAGGAAGGGGAGGTGTTCGGGACGTGGACAGGATGGGGCGTGGGAAGCAAACGGGAGGTGGACGGGAAGGGGTGTGGGAGGCGGATGAGAGGTAGACAGGAAGGGGTGTGGGAGGCTGACTGGAGGAGCATGGGAGGCGGATGGGAAGGGCGTGGGAGGCAGACGGGAGGTGGACAGGAAGGGGTTTGGTAGGCGGACGGGAGGTGGACGGGAAGGGGCATGGGAGGTGAATGGGAGGTGGACTGGAATGGGCATAGGATGTAGATGGGAAGAGGCGTGGGAAGTGGATGAGAAGAAGCATGAAAGGCGGACAGAAGAGGCATGGGAGGTGGAGGAGGAGGGGCATGGGAGGCGGAAGGGGAGGAGTTCGGGAGGCGGACAGGAAGGGGCGTGGGAGGCGGACGGGAGGTGGACAGGAAGGGGTGTGGGAGGCGGACGGGAGGTGGACAGGAAGGGGTGTGAGAGACGGATGGGTGGTGAACAGGAAGGGGTGTGGGAGGCGGACGGGAGGTGGACAGGAAGGGGTGTGAGAGACGGATGGGTGGTGAACAGGAAGGGGTGTGGGAGGTGGACGGGAGGAGCATGGGAGGCGGATGGGAAGGGGCATGAACTACCCTCATAGTTATGTAATAATATTGAAGAAAAACATTCCTTAAAATGAACTGAAGTGTTTTAGAAATAATAAAGGTAATTTAATTAAAATAATTTTTAAAAACGATGCGTCGATTTAAAATATTGATGTCCGCGCATTTTCAGTCGCCTGTCTACTCATCGCGAGAGCCCTAGATAGGACACATTATGTTGTTGTTATTGTGCATAAGGCGTAGACAAAGACCTGGCAAAATGAAGCCTGTAAATTAGGTGTCAGTGTGTGAGTGAGTCATTGGTGACTCAGAGGGAAGCACTGTTGAGTCTCAGCTCCAGGCCAGGGAGTTTGAATCGCACCCCGGCTCTCTGTGTGCCGTTTACATGTTTGCCCCGTGGCATGCTGGTCTGCTCCTGCTGGCCAAAGCCATGCAGTTTGGGTAACTGGCATCTCTGAATTGGCCACACTGGATGATGTATAATGAGTCTGCTGTGTATTGGCATCCAGCCCCCCTCCCCCACGACCCTGAGTAGGATAAGCGGTTGGAAAACTGATGGACGGTTAGATAAATCCTCATACTTCACCCTGAACTGCCAGTAGCTGCTCCTGCAGGTTGGGGGCGGCCGTTCATCCACGTCTCTGCAGACAGCAGATCGCCTTCGGTGGCTCGAGATGAATGGCCGTGAGATGTCATCCTTCTCCGTTTTATTCTTTACAAAGGGTCCACAGCTCGCTCTCCCTAGGCAGTAAAATGTTTTCCACTCTCACTCTCCTTCGCTCTTGCCCCCTCCCTCCGCCCCTCCCTCCTCCCTCCTTTCGCCATCCACATTTAAATTCAGTCCAAAATGAGTTTCCCTGGCAGGAAAAAACAAACTAATCAATTAGAATGACAAAGATGTAGATGTGAAGATGTAGATAAGAGAGGATCGCAGTTCTTCCCTATGTAATATTCCTGCTCTCTCCTCCTCTCTCTCTTTCTCACTTTATTCACCCAAAGCATAATGATGGGGAGTCAGACATGCATTGGTATTGCCCTACCTGCTCTTGGAGCAGCCCCCCCCCCCCCATAAGGGTAACATTTCAAGGATTGTTTTTCTTCCTGCCTTCTGACTAACTGGACCATGTGGGGCACATTTTAATTTCGCCTATGATGCAAGAGAAGGGTGATATTCGGCAAGAAATGTACATCACAAATCACGCCATGTAGATCATTTCAAGCATTGCATTTGACTTTTATGATGCCAGGTTAAAGTAATTACATTGGAACCTGTAAAACCAAAAATATAGGTAGATGGTTTTAATACATTAGTACATGCTTAAGTAAAACCGGATGGTTTCTGCTGGGTGAGTGTTACAGATGGGGATCCGGGGCACAGGAGAATGCATCAAAACGCAAAGATTAAAAGCTGATTTTTTTCTGTTTGATTCTCAGATTCAGGCTATTCAGGCCCCAGGGAGATTGCTTGGAAACCAATAATGAATAATTGGGAAGGTGACATCATGGCTGACTGTTCTTTG
Source organism: Isichthys henryi (assembly GCA_026776945.1). Taxonomy (NCBI): domain Eukaryota; kingdom Metazoa; phylum Chordata; class Actinopteri; order Osteoglossiformes; family Mormyridae; genus Isichthys; species Isichthys henryi. The sequence continues at coordinate 19,176,085 of JAODJX010000015.1, forward strand.
CCGGCGGAGGTCAGGCAGACATGCGGGAGTGTGGCGAGGTTTAGTTTCTGCCAGCATTAGCTATTGGCCCAGGCATAGAGAGCAGGAAGTAGGACACCTGGGGTAATCAGCTGGCGAGTCTTTGTAGTAATGTTAACTCTGCTGCCTCAAGTGGGAGATGGTCCTGAATGGAGAGGCCTTTTCTGTTGACATTAGCATTTGTACGAAACCCCACGGAGGAGCTGTGAAGGGTGGGAGGAAACAGAGAGGTAAACGAGGTGTAGCGGTAAGATTGACTGGTGGATGAGGTGTAGCTAAGGTTGGGGGTGGGGTGGGGTGGGTGGAGAGTGACGGCCTGCCTCTCAGCCACACCCCCCCGATGCCTTCCACCCAGTGGTCACTTATTATTCCAGTGCTCATGCTTTTCATCCCCATTTTCCAGTGTTTATTTTTGAACAGATTTTCCATGTGACTCACCAGTTATAAAATGCGCGGGTCCCCCTGTCACATGGCCATCTGGAGGTAGAAATGGGCTCAGTTCTGCCTGTTCTGCCTGACCCAGGACGCCCTCCAACACGGTACAAAGTCACGCGGCCGATTGCGCTTGTGTTCTCTAACAGCCTGGTAGGAGCATGGTGCTGTATGCTGCTGTTGCCGTGGATGCAAATGAGGACTCATGCAGCTACTTTTGGCTCAGCCATTCTGATGTGTAGTATTGCCCCCCCCCCCTGCTGCCAGGCTGAAATGCAGTGGGTTTGTTCAAGGCTCTGGGATTGTGTTTGTTTGTTTGTGGATCTGAGGGACTGGAGCTCTTAACCCCATGGCGCTGGATAACTCTAAAGGACACACTTTTGTAAGCTTGGTGTCAAAGTGGAAATGAGACTCAAGGAGAGCTGACAGTATCTACCTGCAGGGGTCACTGTGTTTCAGTCGCATATAATGGGCTGCAACAAACTTTTTTTAGACCTATAAAAATCTACCACCACTTTTTGTTGTGTAAAAGCATTGTTTGAGCATTAAAGCTAGTTGTGTTTTTGAACTGATGTTTGGGCCATTCAGCTGCTTAATGCCTGGGTGTGTTTCACTGAGCTGCTGGGAGCCTGCACCTGAATATCTGAGTGTATATAGGGTGCATTTTTCTGATTCTGTTTATTTTTGCAGGTATTCGTTTGATATTTGTGCGGTTCGCGTGCATGTTGTGCATTGTGTATTGCAGGGTAGTCGGTGTAGCTGCACGCGCCCGTCCTTCTCCACCTGACGCCCCCTTGTGTTCACCCCACAGCCTGCACATGTCTGATCTGCTGCGAGCGGCGGCCGGCCTGGAGAGCAGCCGCGTGCAGATCCACAAAGATCTGGCAGCAGCGTTGCTGCGAGGCCCCCGCCTGCGGGGACAGCTGTCTGCCCAGGCCGAGGGCCGGCTACTGGGCGTGCTACACGGGCAGCTGATGGGCATGGAGGGCAAGCTGAAGGAAGAGCACGTGGCACGAGTGGCGGCGCTGGCGGCCCAGTGCGGCCTGGAGACGCGCGAGGAGATGGAGGCTGAGCACCGGAGGCAGGCTGCCCAGAAGGCCCTAGCTGAGCGTCTCTTGCAGCAGGCTCCGCGGCAGGTGACATGTCTCTCTTCCCCATAGCTTCCTGCAGTCCAGGGCTCACCTCACCTACTTGACCACTTTATAAATGCTAGGGCATCGTTATTTATCTCAAAGGTTAAGCAGTGGAGGCCCTCTCGGGATCTGAATTGGCAACCTTCCGTTTGCAAACATATGACCACGCGACCACCTGTAGTCTTTCACTTCTGAAATCTTTAGCATTTAAAATCACAGTCTCGCATGAGCCCTGTGACCCTGCCAGCTGTTTGACACAAGCCCTCCACAGTGGAGGTTTGCTAGTGTGAGTGGTATGTACTTAAGCTCTGTGGTGTACAGCAATAACAAAGTACATCTTACATTATAACTGCATAGTTCTTGCTTTTACCCCAGTAGTTTTAATAATGCAGTTATACTGCTGGATATTTCTAGTTAATTGCCTCGTATTGAGATGTTGTGGTAGGATGTCCTCAGGACCTGAACCAGCATACTTCAGGCTAAGAATTTAACCAATTATTTTAAAATTTTAATTCTGTGAATGTAAACACTATTTTGCATTTGAAATTGAGGAGACAGATACCGCACAGTTCTCCATATACACATCGGCCGCATAAATACTTGACACAGTGATGCATAGGGCCCCCTGGTGATGTCACAACTTAATTGGGGACTGGAAGGCGGACGTTCCTGGGCGTCCCATCGGTGGCTGTCAGACATCTAGACAAGCTGCCACCTTACAGGCTGCTCGTTATCTCTCAGCACCAATCTAATTGACAGTGTTTGTTTGGAGGCTCAGTCCCGAATCCTGTTAATTAAACATCTTGGGGACGCGCACAGTTACTCACAAAGGGCAGCTTTTAATGCGGCACGTAGCGGCCCAGCGGTGAACGTTACTCATGCTGTCCGGTCTCAGGAAACACGTTCATGAGTCAGAGGGTTTCTGGAATTTATCACAGGCGCTGTAGATGGATTCTACACCGAAGATTCTCCAAACTGCGTTTGCCTGTACTGGGGGTCACATGGTATTTTGAAATTAACGAATCATGAGAATGGGATGCTGGTTATCCATCATTTTAATTATTTTTTCAATTTCCTTTTTTCTAGAAATCGTTTAAACCCTCTAAGTCCGTGTCGCGACCGGGCAGCAGTCTGAGCCGTGCCCGGTCCCCTCGCATCGGTATTCTGCGAGTGTTTCCTAAACGCCAGCCAGGCTTGATAAAAATAGCTTTGGCCCCAAGCCCCCAGCCGCTTTGTTCGTGTGACAGCCGCTATGCGATGGCTGCAGGGGACAGGGGCCATGAGGAGACCGGGGCGGCCGGTCAGCTGTCGTGACCAGGCCCGGAGACTGGAGCCGTTGCCGTGGAGACTCCGCACCGTAACGTCTCTCCCAAGGGAAGAGAACCTTAATGGAAACTCCTGTCGGGCAGTTTCTGCTTCAGAAGTGATGTTGGCTCTGGCTGACTGTACATTTTAATGGAAGAGAAATTAGTTATCATTAATCATGTCAGTGCAATGGAAGATTTTACCACCCTAAGTCAGAAGGATATGCATTGTGGGCTGACATAGGGTGAGCGAACAAGGGAACAGGTAGTGTAATGAGTAGAGGTCTAGCAGTAAAGGAATAATGTAACAATGCAACACACAAAAAGCCGGTTTTCATGGGGTGTCTACATGGACAGGTGCGACTGAGGTAACTAATCGGTTCCCCAAACCCTTACGTATGTCATGTTTCACTGGTATTTTTTCACCCCCCCCCCCCCCCCCCCAGGCAGTCACGGTACCTTAGAGCAAAAAAATACTAGTAATATGCACTGAAGAACACAAATAAATTAAAAGATGAGTGAGATGAGTGTAAATTTACTTCCAAAATATTTGTAAACCTTGCGAAGTGCTGCAGAGAAGTGCATCTTGGGGATTTTTTTTACATACATCTGGATCTACATGTGTTGAGAGCTGCCTGTAAATGTCACTCTGTCATTTTCAAGCGGTTGCTTTATGCATCCTGCCTGGAGCACTTCTCTAGGTGATTAAATTATCTGTTTCTTTCATAGGTAGCAATATAACAATTTATATTAACAGATCCCCAACCAGTTGTAATCAATTTTTTTCCATGCTGATTCTTTTTGAAGAACCTAAGTCACTATTATAATGGTCGGCACCTGTTCTTGATGGAGTGGAAATGCAGAAATCAGTAGAATTTCTGCCATCCGGGAAGCACTGGAGAGCAGACAAGTTTATAGATGGTATCTGAGTCTCACAGGTGCGGTGGGACTGAGCTGTTAATTGTCATGTCTTTTATTACATAAAATTCTGTCATCAACAGACATGGTGAGAAACTGAATGCATCCATTCATCTCATAATTAATGATGATTATTTATGTCCAGTAAATACTGATGTAAGAGTCAATATGAGCAGTTCCACAGTTTATGGGCTAATTTGATGGTCCTGATTAAAGTGGTTGTTTAGTAATCTGGGAGTTCTGTTGCAATTGGTAGAATCTCCTCATTGCACTTAAAGCCACTGAACCTGTTGTGAGTTACCCGTGAGACGTGAGTCTTACGGCACTGGCAGCCCTTAGACTGCATTTTTCAGGGTGCTTGTCTGCTGTCCTCTGTAATCAGGCTCTGCGCTGCCCATCTGTCCCCTTGGCACTTTGTTGCCAGGCTGTTTGTCCTCTAGATGAATTACTAGCTATGAGCTGCATGTACCTCATACCCGTGCTTTTCTTGCTGGGGTTGCCGCCCCCTCTTTACAGGCTGAGAGTACATGCTCTCATTTTGTCATTTTGGCCTCTCGTGCTCCTTGCAGGGTGTAGGTGGCTGGTCTGTTTGTCGCATGGTTTGTTTCCTCATTTTTCTGCTCTCTGGTCCACAGCTGGCCCTGGAATGCAGCATGCTCCTGGACAAGCTGCATGAGCTGGACCAGGACCGGCTCAGGAGGGGTCTGCTGGCCCGTCACGAGGAGGCCTCGGCCCGCGTTCAGAGGCAGGCCGTGGTGCAGCGACGGGCTGAGCTGCACAAGATCTTCTCTGAGGAGCTGGAGGAGGCCACCCGGATGGGGGAGATGGACAGGGGTGTGGCCAATGGTCTTCTGCACACCTACTTCACCTGCCAGGTGGGATGATGCCCTGAGATCCCTCTTGCTACAGCTAAGCTTTTCACTAGGACATGCAGTCCTCTGTTTCTGCAATTTGATTCACAAAGAAAACCTTTGAACAGTCAGCAACATAGCAAAGCTAAAAACAATTTTAATAATGTTTCGGTAACTACAGTAAGCATACACTCACTATTTGTCTGCCTGGTGTTCCGACAGGAGCTTCTGAAGTGTTATGGTTTTATAATGCTCTTTGTGTGACGTTTATGGCTACAGATTTTCTTTCTGTATCACTTAGTGCTAAAATGGCCTCTGAGTCATGCATCGATTCTTCTCCATGTGAATGGCATCTGCTTACATTGCGTGTGAAGGCTAGACTGCCTGAGATTGTTTGATATGGACATCGAGATACTCTATCAATAACACAATTAATTAAAATCAGTTAAATGAATGAAAATTAATTTATTAATATGTTTTATTAAATGTAAAATTTTGCAAATGTAACCTTAGTTGCTGCATCTACTTGTGAACAGGGATTACCAGAGATGCTGATGCATCGTATGTAGCTTTTTAAATATCTCCTTTGATTGGTGCAAATTGTTTTGTATGGCGTCTCTTTATAGTGACACACTAATGCTGACACACAGCCTTGAACTTGAAATTGAGTTGGATGGTGTGGTCACTGTCCTTCAGGATCAGCTGGAAGAAGTGCTGGATGTGTTCCTGGCCAATCAGAGGAGCGTCCTCGGGGAGCGCCACGCCCAGAGACAGTTCCTTGTGCACAGCCTCCAGAGTCTGAAGAGTCTAATGTGCGAGGTGTTTGCCAAGACGTCAGCCCAGATGGAGAGCTGGTTCCGGGAACTGAGGAAGTGAGTGACCTGGTCTGTTTCGAGTCATAGTCAATCTCCCCAAGGTTCCTCATGTTCTCAACGTGTTTGATTGAACGAGTGTCCAATAGTCCTATGTTCTTAAAGTACAAACATATCTATTCTTACTGCAAAATTAATTAGAGACAATTTGCCTGTGCTGTGAAGTTGTGCTATTAAGAAATGTACAGCACTGCAGTGTGGCTGGATTAGAACGATATTTACATATATGCAGTGAAGTGTAAAAATTTAGTTTTGAAATCTCATGTTTTCTAATCTAATGTTTTCGCCATTTTATTGTGTTTGTTTTAGTAGCTGCTAGACATCAGTGCTTATAGACATATAATCTTGAACATGTGCGATACATGTGTAACTATTTTTATAGTCAAGCTGAAAGGGTGTAAGACTTACCCAGAATTAGATTTATTTTCTACAAGTGTAAAAAGTCTAAATATTGACAGTCATCCCTGCGTTATGGAAAAACCTTCATTAAGCTTCAAGACAGAAAGAGATACAAGTGACACGTCTCCCTTCAGCTCAGCTCTGCAAAGCTCATTGTGTTGAGTAAATCATGTGCATACTTCTTGAAAATTTGATCACATTTTAAATAACAGAGATTTATAAAATGGCACTAAGCTGTTCACTTCAAGTCTCACCTGTTCCATATTCTTAATATTCTCAAACTGTGGGCTTCTCTCTGTTGTGTTAATTTTGGGATAAATTTGGATGCAGTGTAACCCAAAGCTTCCACATTTTTATACTACATTGGACTCCATAGCTGACCTGTTTCATTTTCCATGTGGCTCAGAAAGCACATGTCCTGTACTGGTTGCTCGCGCCAGACTACTTAATGAAAGGTGACATCATGACTCGGATGTGTTGAAGATGGTGGACAACTGAAGGCTTCGACAGGGCATCCTCCTGCTGTCCGGGGATTATATATTCACACACTTTTGAAGTTCAATGATTGCTATAGATCATTGGTCTCCACTCAGTGATTTTCTGTTCTTTTCATATGAATACAAGGATTCTGTTAAGACAAGCATGTTTGGAGTAGTTCAATAGCAATAGCAGATGTACTCCATCAACCTTAGAAAATCATTCTGCGAGAGAAGCATCGAATGTTTATATACGAGCCCATATCGCAGCTGCTCCAACTTCAGATCATGCTGTCATTCATAGTAAAATAACTGTTTGTCCACCCAGTTAAGTCTGTTTCACTTTATCTGTTTATTTAACTTTATTGGTTCATTGGTTTATTGGCCCATCCTGGGTTGCTCCCTGCCTTGTGCCTATATCCTCCAAGATAAGATCTAGACCCCCCGTGACCCTGAATAAGAGAAGCAGCTACAGAGAATGGATGGACGGATGGTTTTTGTATTCGGGTTAAGCTGTGTGGTGGCCCAGTCAGTCCAGTCCCTGCTGAGCAGCAAAGCTCCCATGCTTTGCAGGACAGTGCAATACAGATAAAAAATAAAAATTCCCTCCGAAATTCCTCCTCCTGCTGCAGCTTACCCGCCTAGAAACACAACCAGTAAAACAACTTTTTCTGGGTAACAGCTTCATCACCATCTCTATTCACTGTCTCATTATCTCAAGTGGAGCCTGGAAGCAGTAACACTGCTGTTGCTGACCCATGATTCCGATATGAATTCTGCGGCCGGCAGAGAAAGCGTATTGCTGTAAGGCTTTTGAACAAGGCCCATAATCCCAAAGTCTGCCCCGGGGTGCCAGATAAATGGCTGGCCCTGCTGTCTGACCCTAAACTTTACTCTCACCTGTGTATGTGTGTCTCATAGAGAGCAGGAAGGGCTGCGTGAAAAATCAGTCTTCATTGTGTGACATCATGGCACTAATTAAAAGCAGTGCTTTCTGTTAAGCGACAAGGTGCACAGATTTGTAAAGTACCCTTTTTACTGTGTATGCCTTTTGTTAAGATGCAAAACATAGGAACACGCTTACCTGCAAAAGCTATACAGACAATGTGAGGGCGTATCTATATTTAATGATGACGATGAGAACAATGGCAAACCATGATTAAGGGGCCTGGCTCAAGGGCCCACAGCCATGTGGTTATTCTGCTTGAGGCCAAGTTTGAAATGGCACCTTTCCGATCTCGGGCACAGAGACTTAGCTTGCTGAGCCACAAATCACACCCAGCTCATTGGCTGGAGGTCTTGAGTTTGAAAATGAGACAAAACGGACCAATGTGGTGATGTCGTACAATGAAGAATGTGATTGGTTGATGAAATTAATCCCCCCATACTCCATTAACCCAGGAGTACAATGAACTCCAGAAAATCAGGATATCCACATAAAAATCAAGGAATTTCTATTTACCCTTATTTGTACAAAATGCAAATGAAAGCATCTTTTCCTCTACCTACCAACACTACTGTTCAGTTCTGCAGGGGGACTGTAATCAGAAGCAGCCTCAGTGTGGCATATTACTAAGACCGGTAACCCTGTGTGGGGTTGGAGCTGAACCTAGCTCTGAATCATCATGGCTGACCCTATCTCCACCCGTCTGCCCCCCCTCCCAGAAAGGCCTGTGTGGCTGAGGAGCAGTTGGAGCAGCTTCTGGAGAAGGCCAAGAAGGAGCTTCTGCTGGTGAAGCAGGGCCTGGATGAGGTTCTGACGCAAGAGCGCAGCTCTATGCACTGTGAGCTAGTCAAGAAGAGGAGGGGCCTCATCTCTGACAAGGTGGGTCCTTGGTCAGTAGAAACACGGGGGGGGGGGAGATCCCAACAGCCCTCTGCACTCACATTGGTCCTCCACCTTCTACTCAGTGACATGACTTTAGAGATCCGTTTAATCACATTGTTAAGCAGATTCATAAAAAATCTGTATATGTGAATATGCGTCCATCTCTATAGCAACGCTTAGGGTGCCTGGGGGCCTGTACCATGCAGCACAGGGTACTGGGTGGGGGGATTCTCTGCATGGGGTGCCAGTCGAGCACAGGGCACATGCACAAAATTTGAGGTGCCAGTTAACCTAACCATGTGTGTTTGGACGGTGGGAGGAAACGTCCACAGCACAGGGAGATCATATGAACTCCGCGTGCAACAAGCCAGAGACAGGATCTGAAGTCTGAATGCTGATGCTGTGGCAGCCCTGTGTTTGATCATGCTGAATGAATTTCAGAGTACTTTACATCAGTATTCACTTCAGTGCAGTTTAGCACAGTAAATGACTTTTCTCTAATGTATGTATAATTATCTCAAAATATCCGGTTTTTCACTCTGCCTGCTCCTACAAAGCATTTTAACATTCTGCTCAAAGCAAGCCATCAGAAGAGTGCTTTTAGCTATGCATTTGTTTTCCAAATGGTTTTCTTCCTTGAATACAAACCATTGTGTTTCAGGATAGATGATTTCACTGAATGCATTTCATTGAAGTTAGTTTCCTTTTTTCCTTCCAGAATGTAGCATTTCATTTTTGAATTTCAGTAAACCTTAAATATTACTTGAAAATTATGGCCATGATATATTCTGTACATTCCCATTTATTTCCACACTACACACATACACACGCATATATAAGCCCGCATATATACACACAAACACGCACACACTTTCTCTCTCTCCCACACACACACACACACACACTCAGACACCTGAACTCATATTTTTGTGGGGACCATCCATTAATTTCTATGTGCAAAAACCTAACCTCAACAATCACAACCTTAACCATAAGTAACCAAATCTAATACAAAACTTTTGGTATTTTTATGTTTTTTTGATTACTGTTACCAATTTTAATACAGGTTTTATCCCAGTGTGGGGTCATTTGGTCCCTATGATGTACTATATACATGACCACACACACACAGACACCCATATAGAGATATGTGTGTGTGGTTGTGTGTGTGTGTGTTTATATTTAATTTGTATTTCAATCTATACACATCAGCACACATCCATTACAAAGTCATGGAAATAAATGCTAATGTACAGAATATAACCATCATGGTCATAATGTTCGATATATATATATATATATCGCAGTAATTTTCAAAGTTATATCGGTTTCACGGCATACGACGGTATGACTGGGCGTTCACCACATTTTACAGGATTTTACAGGATACATTTTTGTTTTATGTTTTTGCATTGTTCCCAACATAAACTATATTATTTTATTATTATACATTGCGTCTATCCGCTACCTTAATGATAACAGATGGCTAACGTGTTTCTTGAAAAACTGCTTATAGATAAACGGCTAATGTTAAGGTGTGCGGCGGTCAAGTTAACATTTTTGATACGTGATTAATAGTTCAGTCTTGCTGAAACGTGAGCTTTACTGACCTCGCGAAATTTCCCATAAAGACCGGGATGTCGGTCTTTAAGATGCTTCGCCAAGTTTGACGTGCTACTTGACTTCGTCGCCACAACTTCGTAGCACTGTTTGCATAGAGGCTTATCGACAATCTTAGACTTGCCATGCTTGTCTGGAAAATACTTCCAAACGGCACTTTTGCATTTTTTTTACTAAAGCAGCTTACAAAGTGCCTTCAGCTGCAGCATATGCCATCTTTCTCCAACTCGCTATGTGTGTGTTAACCAGTGCGAATTCAGCGGCTATTGAGAGGAGCGGAGGGGCTGCGCGAGTTTGTGCGCCTGTGCTGTAGTGGTGCTGTGTGAAGTGTGGCGAATGAGGCGAAAACCGCACTGTTGATATCAATAATGGTGAAAATGATTATCTGATAGATTTCTTCAGTGAAACCAAGTTCCTTAAGTTTAAGCAGTTTATTAAGACAGAATGAAGATGTTCCACACGGCCGGTTCAGTGTCCGTCTGTGTCTGTCTCTGCCCCCGGTCAGGGAAGCAGGACCTTTATCTACAGTATGGTCTTCGTACAGTACAGACTCCTAGAGCCAGGGGGTCGGATGGCCTTGGGGAGAGTAAGTTGTATGAGAGGCAAACTTTCCCAACATTGTGTAGGCTATTTAAACCAGTATTACGGTATAAGAAATATTCATTTCATAACAATAATAAAAAACGGTTTTTGGTATGAACTGGTATACCGCCCAGCACTAGTTCCAGCCATTTATTGAGTACTGGGTCACAGGGGGGAAATGCTGGATCCTGTACCAGAGACTTGCTTGCTTCGCAGCGCCTTCAACTTACTGCTATGTTATTGGTCAACGACTCAGGGACACCAACCTGTATTAACCCCACAGAGCCAGAAGCACCTGTCTGGTGGTCCCACCATGCAAAAAGCAATTGTAGATGTTTGTTGGAAAGATCTGCTAACATACACAGCAGTCCTAAAGGTACCGCTGGAAGTTCGAAGTGACCCCTGCAAGTCACCAATTCCACTCAGTCCTCGTCTTGTCCTTCTTTTCTTTCTGTTCTATCTGTCTTACTGTTTTGATGTATTGCGAATTATTTAGGCTGTTTATCTTGTATTACAGTATTTTATTACAGTATTTACGTTGTTATTCCTGTTAACGGTCATGATGAGATTGAGTATGAAAATGACATTTTTGCCTTGGTGAGTTAAGTCTGAAAGAACTACTGATTTTTTTTTATTTTTTTTTTAGATGGATTATTTTCTATAGCATTACATGATTTCTCTCATGTAATTTTATTTAGCTCTCACTGAAGTAAAATGTTCAGGCTTCCTAATCAGCATGAAACCATATTCACACACACACACACCTCTCCATATATGCCTATTTTCTGTCATTACTTGAACGATTGAACGAGAATACTTGAATTTTTTGTCTGTCCATCTGGTTTGTTCTGTACTTGTTCCCCCGGCAACAAAAGGAGGCTTCCATTTGCCGCAAGTTCTGTGGTGATGGATGCAGGGAGGAAGGAATGATGTCCGAACAAATTGAAAAAGGTGTTGCAGAAAGCTGTTTGTCAGTTAACCTTATTCACAGCAGTGGTCGAGTAATCATTTTTAGACTGCTTATTGTTGATGATGATTCAGCTTGCAAAGTAGATTCTGCTTGGTTTGATTGAATCACAGGTTGACATTTTTGCTTGCTTGGTGTATTCTTATGTCTGCCTGATTGACAGCATTCATCTTCAGTGGTAGTATTCAAAACCAATGGGATAGAGATACAACAAAATGTATGTGCAAATTTTAACTCCAATCTTCTGTATATGGCAGAGGAAGGTTATAAATGTTTAATTACATCTTCAATATTTCTGTGTGTCATTTAGTAAATAAAAGCATGAAAAACCAAGAATTGGGCAAACCAAGAGGCGTCATAGACAGATCACACAAGATGAGCATTGTGAATGTGGGGCACCAGCAGGGGGCAGCAGAGGACCTCAGCTTTGGATTAGAGCAGGGGTTTTCAACTTTTTTTGAACCAGGGACCTCCAAATGAAAACAGCAAAGCTAGCTGCCCCCCTACCACAAATGTGTGATCACATAAATCACGATGGATCGTGGGGGGAGTTTTAATACTTTTATTCCAGGGTGAGGGCTCACCATGAATGTTGAATGTTAGTATTACGGAACCAGAGGGTCAGGTCTGTGAGGAGTAGAATAAACCATCATGAACTGATTCCAGAACCTGGACATTTTAATTTGTGTCCTGATGACACCCATTGCCATAGAAACCAGGGGCTAATAAATAAGGAAAGGTAACTACAATATTAATTTCTATGTCCTATCATTTTTCACAGCAAATGGCTGTAAATTCGTCTGGTAATTTAATCAAGGTGAATGGGGGAGTTGTTTGTCAAGGTGGAGGGCACTATAATGTTTGTAGTATGTGGAGGGTGGCTGTCACCTTCAGTTCTGTGTTTCCAGTGGAAACTGAATACAGTAAGGGGGTCTGTATACAGTAAGGAGGGTCTGATGGCTGGATGAAGCAGGGTGGGCAAGGTGGTTACAATCACCCCTTATATAACCTTTGTTATAGTCTCTGTTCATCCACCTTCTATCACAGGGGTGCTCAAACAGTCGATGGAGATCGATCAGTGGATCACGAAGTGATTCTCAATCGATCGCAGAGTACGCCCCAAGCGTTTGTGCGTGCCTATTTCTAAGTGTGCAGCTAATCGCGTGCTGTAAACGTTTAGCATGCAAACATGTCAGAAACCAAAAGATCAAAAACTATTAAATTTCATTGAGAGTGGGAAGAAGGTACTTTTTTGTTTACTCAAATTCTAAGTCTATATGTCTTATATGCAATGCGAGCGTGGCTTTACCGAAGAAGGGCAGTTTGGAGCGGCATTTCAAAACAGTGCACAAAAGCTAGGAGACCAAGTAAAACAGCCATACGCCGCCGGAAAGTGCCAGAACTGAAAAGTCAGTCAGCATCACGGCAGTAAATTTTTACCCAGCTGCATCTTCCCAGTGGCAGCAATCCCGCTAAGGTAGAGAAATGTATTTATTTACACTTTTACAATTTGGAGAATTAACTGGGTTTGTCTGGATTTGCTGTGTGCACGTTGACTATGTATGACGGCAACAGCTAGAGAGTAAAAGATTAATAGCTATGGCTCCCTATTGAACTGGTAGATCTCGGCACACTGGCCACTTGAAAAGTAGATCTTGGGGGTCTATCTCAAGCAGCAATGGGCTGGGGTCCAGCCTGCATCCATCACAAGGCATATAGTCACACACAGTCACACACTAAAGGCAATGTCGATACACCACTTAGCCTAACTGCATCTCTTTGGACTGTAGCGCCTGAGCATGAAGCCACCGTAATGAATACATAAATAAAATCTATTGCATCATCTGGCAGCCCAGTCACCTGTAGCTAAATGTGGCTACAGAGGTTACACTGCACCACCCCCCCTCCCCCCTACACGCTGCACCAGACAGTCGTTTTGTCTACGGTCATGACCTGTTGGAATTGATCCTGATTTATGTCTCTCTCCCCACCCCCGAGCTGAATGAATTATGAGCAGAATAGATGTGCGCTGTTTAGATGTTAGATGCGCAAGTTTATAATACCAGATTTTTGGTTTCTGCACTAATACATCAAAAATAAATTACGATAGGGTCTCGTTCTGAACAAGTCTACTTTGTGAAACAATAAAAACATTTGGGTCTTAATCTGCATGTAAGTCCATTTCTGTCGGAGTCACGGGTATTCGGGTAAGGTGCATGGGCTGACAAGCGGGCAGGAAGCAGGCAAGCAGGCGAAGTCGGGGGAAACGGGGATTTATTTGGGGAATAAGTCTAGAGGGAGAACGGGACATCGACTGACAATACCTAACATCAATGACGGACAAAGAACTAAGGCAAGACATGGATTCAAATAGATGAGACTGGGCGAAAATAAGTGGACACAGCTGGGCAAGATCAGGGAAGCACACGTGGGTAATCAGGGGGCGTGGCACACATGAGGATCGGACGAGCCAGGCGTGACAATTTCCTACCTTCCTTTTAATTTTGGGGAGGGGTGTCACATTCATTCTCAGCCTTGATAATATTTTCAATGGATGCTGCTGGATTCCTTAGAAAAGGGAGCATTTCCATGAGCTCTTTGCTCAAACAGCCTCAATCTTAAAATGTACTTTGTCCTGAGAGGTATTTAAATGATGGGGGTAATTACCAGAAGGAGGGGTTCTGACAAAGGGCCATGGGTGTTCATGGCCAAATCCAGAGATACAGCGAAGCTGTGTAGATGTCAGTGGAGGCTTTGGGGGGGGCCGCGGCCCGGGCCGCCGCGGGGGGGGCGGCGACGTGGGGGGGTGTGGGGGGGGGTGGAGGGGGGGG
>JAODJX010000015.1:19195325-19214476 GCA_026776945.1 Isichthys henryi
CATATTGCTGTAAATTTTGGCATACCAAAACTAATATTTTTTAAAACATCCAGTAATCTGAATCTCTATCATTTGGGTTTTTACCCAGTTCCGTTCCCTTAAGGTAAACTGCCCCCCCCCCCCCCCAGCCTCTGTACATCCACCCTACATACTTGGTATGGGAAATTTAGTTCCAGCCTCTGCTCCCAGTTAGAGAGTCAGCTGCAGAATTTTTATGTTTGATTTTTTTTAAAGTATATATTTGCGAACTTCATCTGTTTTGCGCTGTCTTTAAAGAGAAATGACATCCGGTGTTTTCAATGACGAAGCTGTTCGTAACTAGACAATTTTTCACTTATCTGAAAGAAACTGTCATGATGGACGTCCTGCAGGAAGCTAAGATGAAAATATATCTTCTCTTATGCACATAGCTGAAATGGACATAATTTATTATTTTGTAGCAACTGCTAGTAAACAGATTAATTTTCTTAGGCAAATACTGTATTCAGTTTTTAATATTTGGATTAGTAATTTATGTCTATATTTATTCCTGGAGCTTTTATATGAGGGGAATGGTTGTATTGGTCATACTGAGTGTACCATCAGTGTACCATGTCTGCCCCCCCAGCTGCAAGAGCACAAGCGCAAGCAGAAGGAACTGTCAGCTCTGGGACGGGTCTGGGCGGAGGGTACTGACCTGGCCCCTTACCTGCTTCGCTGGCACAGCCTGCTCACCTCGCAGTGCCTGGAACTGGGCGAGCTCATCAATAACCTGGACGAGGAGGCGGCCGCTGACATCCGCAAGGTGTTGCATGGCAGTTGCACGGGGGTCACATGGGGGTCGTGAAGGGAGACGTGGAGGAGACGCAGTTTTGGGAGTCAGTGGGCACATCTGCTCAACATTTACCTCTGAACCTTAGGTATGGAGGTCGTACTGACTTTGAGGCTCAGAAACTTGTCCTGGAAACAGAGTGTGTGCTGTTATTCAAGAGGGGTACGATCAAGTGAGGAGAAATAAAGGAGACAATGGATATGTTCCATGTCGGACCCAGGTGACGATGCGGGCGATCCATAGCTCCATGGTGGAGGTGAAGGCCATCCTGCCTGAGGCAGCCGCCACGTTGCTGGGCCCGGGGTCGACACGCTTCCTGCCGCAGCGGGAGCCAGTGGGCGCTGCCCTGGCTGAGGCCCAGGAGCGGCTGCATGGTGAGGGCAAGGCAGCACAGCGCCTCCTACAGGCTGCCCGTGATGACCTGCAGCACCGCCTGGAGCAGGAGCTGCATGAACAGCGGGAGCTCCGGCTGCATGCCAGGGGATACTTCCAGTGAGTGCAGCCGCAACCGGCCTGATTAGCTTCCCGAAAAAAGGCAGCCGCGCTTTCACACATTCCCGACGTGTGATGTGTTTTTTCCCAGGATCCTCTGTGCCTCCCAGCTCACTCTGTCCGAGGAAGAGTTGCTCCGATTGAAGCTGGCATTCCAGAATTGCCTATCCCAGATGGACCACTGCCTGGTGCTGCCTCGTGCCCATTCCCGCTGCCGGCTGCAGGCCCTGCTTTCCCAGTGGAGGCGAGAGCAGCTCCTGGAGGTTGGTGCTCGTTTCAGACATGCTGAACCACCCCTCAACAATCTTTTTTTTCCAGACAGGCAAAAGTCAAGATATAGTTTAACAAACACCCCACAATTATTGCCATACTATGTTATAAATGATAGCGTAATCTGTAATCCAGAATATTATAGCTCAGCAGAGAGCTGTGGTCTGTTATTTCCATAATCCCCAACTCCGGCAAACCTGGAGATTGGCGAGTGTGACACCTGCTCTGCTGGCAGGCCTGCTAAGCCACACAGATGGAAGCATCCTTCTGCAGGCAAGAAATTTTAACAAGAATCACATTCTTGTGTTAATTTTATGATTATGTTTGCTTAATTTCAGTTATTGCTTAGAGCTTTACTTTAATCTTCTATACTTGTTTTTATACTTGTTAATATATTTTTTTTAGATCTGTTACATGGGGCTTGCCATGTACTCCCCATGTTCAGAAGGGATTTTTGCAGCAGTCCAAAACACTTTAGGCAAATTTGTGACTGTCTCTTGTCCTTGAGCTCACTGTGAAATGCATGGATGTTTTGAATTATTTGTTTATTGGCTTTTGTAGGAAGGCTGATCATTGTCTGAATCTGTTAATACATTAGTGAAGTATAGATGCAACACTTGGTAATGGAGGTTGTTTTGTCGAACAACCTTCATTCATTGCTTTGTGTGTTGAAACATAATTCGTCTGACATGTTTAGTATTTGTTTGCCATACGATGTGCGAACAGGTCACCCACACTGTTAGGCTTTCAACGGTATGAGATTTTCACGGTATGATAACCATCTCGGGGAATATCACGTCTTCACAGTATCATGGTATGTAGTATTCCACAATTATTGTCATTATCCATTTCAATGACCCTTAATGGAATTAAAACAAGGGTCATTTTGGTTAAAAAAATGCTTTTTCATTGCTGAAACTTGAAACAGTTTTTAAAATGGAAGTATGCACAAAAGTGTCCCTTTTTAAAATAAAATAAATTTTAAAACATCTCCTGTTTGAACAAAAGAAATTTGGAGGGAAAAAGGAACAGGATCTTTAGATAATTATCAATAAAACGTAATGCTGCCGAGCTAAATTTACATTAATACCATAATACCAAAAGTACTATGTCGCTGGACTGATGAAAAACTAAAAATAGACTGAATGCTTAAAATGACAAGTAAAGAAATCAGCAGAGTCAAATTTTTTTTTTTAACTGTGAAATGGAAGTATGAACAGATCGGGCAGTGGCAAAAAATGTAATGCATTGTACACATGCTCGAAAATGCAGGCACAGATGTGCAGGGTATAAATCAGGCAGGGGATACGGATTGGGCAGTGACACAGTGAAAGAGATTTCGCATGGCAGTGCGAGTTTCCAAGTCTTACTATGAGACAGCTGCTCACGTGCAGGTGAAATTCACTGTTTGGTTGCAATGGTGTATACCAGTAATAAGCAAATGAACATGGTATGAACCATCAATTTTCATCCTGGGGTCTACCATGAAACTCCTAACCCAACTGTCCATGTTACCCCAACATTAGAAAAGGACTCAGCCTTTCGGTCTGCCGGTGGAGGAGAGATGGGAAACGTGTCCATCAGAGCTCCTGGCACTCAGGAAGCAGACCGAGACACAACTTCAGATCTATGAGCAGGAGGAGGAGGAGGAAAGCACGGCCATGAAGAAGGTGAGGAGAAAGCACGCTGGAGAGGGGAGAGTGAAAAAGAGACAACAGGTGAAGGTCGGGCAGGTTGAGTAATGGAGGAACATGATGGGAAAAGACAAGGACATGGAGAAATAAGGTTTTTGAATGATTAGCAATACACTAAGAGTGCGGAGTTCAAGGCTGTTGGCATTCCACTCCAGGTTTATGACTTTGATGGAAAATTATTACGTCTGTGCCTCAATCTGAATTATTGTGATAAAAAAACTGTTTCTTGTACATCTACTGAGCTCTATGGCACTTTAACTAATCATGCCCAATCTAGTGGGTGTAAATGAAAAGCAAAGCTTCCACCATTAGACAACTTGCAGTGGGACCGTGAGTCTTTAGTAAACAACATTACTAAGTAAGTGGCCAGCAAAAAAACAGCAGATGTGATTTTTGCTGATGCCCAGAAGCTTCTGAGTATCTAGGATCAGCTCCCTGTGCATTCAGAGGGCAGATCTCCCATGATTCACATGTAACACAGTTTCAGGGAGAAAAACCATTAGCTAAAAAAAATAGAGCTAATTCGCGATATACTGATGCGTGAAGTATGCCCAGTTTGCTAGGTAATATTGACATGCTCGTGAACCACTGACCTGTGTTATGTACCAGAGAGGGCCTCACGTAGGCCTTGGCCTGTGGAGTCGTACTTTGTCTGAGTCACTCTCTGCACTCCAGTTTCATCCTCGTACCTTGTGTCTGCGGTCTGGGAGTTGATGCATCAAGGTCATGTCTTTTAATGGTAATGGCTTCCTGTGTGCCTGAACCATCAATCAATCCTGCACAAAGGCGGCCAGCTTGCTTTGAATTTGCACGGCTTATGTCCGAGGTCATTGCTCCCCTGTAGTTATCGTTACACTCCTGCTCTCCGAATCGGATTGCTTCATTATTCCCAGAGATTTTTTATGCCATGTCGAAGGACCAACAAAAGTTATAATGTCATTTCCGATATCACAAGTGGGTGCAAGAGTACTGAAAGGGGTTAGGGTAGCAGATTCAAATCTGAAAGTTCAGCCTTATTCTCCTTCTGACTGCTCAGTAAAGTTTCCTTGCTCTTTACCATGGTGTAACACTTTGAACTTTGCTGGAAACTGCACAGTGGCTTATGCCTCTGAGTGGTTTATGTGTCTACAATTTAATGGTGGATCTAATAAAGGGCTGTTTTTTTATCCATCAAATTTATTTTTCGTCTTGACACACTGATGAATCAGCAGATCATCTATGGCACAGTATTTTCCATTAAGAGATTAAATGCACTGGGTGTCCAGTCCCCTGATTGGTCTTGCGGGGTAAGAGGTTTCTGGCATGTGAAAAAGTTTATGCAGACTGGAAGCACCCCCCCGTTTTTGTGCCATGTCCCAATAACAGATTTAGTCAGGTCAAACGTAGATTGTAGAGAGCGTGGCTTAATGAGCAGTGCAAAATTCAGTGCAGAACTCACACGGCAGGTAAAATCTGCTCGTTAAAACAATCACTCGTGAAATAAGTGCTTGTAAATAGCACACTTTGTAAAGTAAGACAGCAGAAGGACCAGTGAGACCGAAAAGGCAGTTTTCTGTGTTCAGCTGCCTGGCTGGTGAATCAGTTGGGGAATCTAGCTGGGATCGATCGTCTCTCTCAGCCATGCCAGTAAGCTGGCAGCTGTGTGCCATCCTGGATCAGTGTGGGCCGCAAACGAGGGGCTGCCCTGCTCTCTGTCTCACATCCCCAGGGCACCCCTTACACACTGCCTGTTGGACAGGCCTTTTTCCTGGGCAGGATGCCCTTGAACGCCTCAGGGACGCTTGATTATGCTCCAGAGACTTCAGGATGTTCCTCCCTCCCCGAAAAAGAAAAACAAAACAAAAAAAGAAGAAAATTATCAGCCAGGGATTATTTCACATGCAGTGCAGGCATGGAAGAGGGTGGAAAACAGCTATAAACAGACTGCTAATTATGTTTGTTAGAGCTTAATGCTCCTCCAACCACAAGCACCAGGGAAATCTGCAGCCATACTGAAGCTGGCTTTGGAGATTTCGGGTCCTGATCTGTGACACCACATCAAAGGGTTTATGTTGGACTGAAGCAGATTCCTGAGTGCTGGGCCTCCCAAAGCATTATGGGTCTCAATTCCAAATTAAAGGCGTTCACACTAAATGAGTCAAACTCCCTATACAATTGCAGTTATTGTTCCCCTCTTTCCCACCTCCAGGTGCTGGAGGAGATGCGTCTACAGCGGGAGGAGGAGTTACAGGTCCAGGAGGAGGACCTGGCAGTGCAGGCAGCTGTCGTCCACTTCCAGCGGGCAGAGAAAAGGACAAGGGCTTTAGAGACATATGGGGCCACTCTCAAGCTGCAGGGCCACCTGGTGGAGGAAATGCGTCTCACTGGGGCCCTGGGAGCACCCGAAGTGGCCCAGAGTATTCGCAACCACCGGCAGGTGAGAAGCTGGCACACACCTGTACGTACATGCAAAGACACGATCACATCAACATCACGGCATATGTCTTTAATTCAGATTTGAAAAATGTGTGTATGTGTGTACACACACACACACCCACACACACACATTGGCTTACCTATTGGCTTACCTTCCATTCATTTAGATAGGAAAAACCCTAGTCCCAGTCATGACAACCTTAACCCTCTACCCAGCCCTAACCTTGGCCATAAATAACTAAACAAAATACAAGACTTTTGGCATGTTTACTTTTTTGATTGCAGTCACCAGTTTTTATAAAATTGAGGTTATACAATTGGAGACCTGAAAAGTGTCAACAAAAGTAAGGAAGTTAGAATTTACAGTACTGTACTTTGGGAACATTTTGGTCCCCAAATGTGATCTATGCAAACCCACACACACACAATATATGAACAATAGTATTAGGACTCCTGGCCATTACACCTACAGGAACTTTCATGACATCTATAGGCATCTATAGGTTCCTCCTGACCCCATCAAAGTGAACCCCAAATTGCTTCCGGCGTGCAGGATGGCACCTTGCATGGTAGCCTCCGCCTCCAGTGTATGAATGTGTGTATGAATGGGTGAATATGAGGCATGAAATGTAAAGCGCTTTGAGTTCTCGTAAGAGTAGAAAAGCGCTATATAAATGCAGTCCATTTACCATTTACCAATATGGAGTTGGCCCCCCTTTTGCAGCACTTCTAGGAAGGCTATCCACAAAATTATTAAGTGTGTGGGAATTTTTGCCCATTCATCCAGAAGAGCATTTGTGAGGTCAAGCACTGCTGTTGGACATGAAGGGTCTGGCTCACAATCTCCATTCTAGTTCATCCCAAAGGTATTCAGTGGGGTTGAGGTCAGGGCTTTGTGCGGGCCAGTGAAGTTCTTCCTCACCAAACTCACCCAACCATGTCTTTATAGATCTTGCTTTTTCACTGGGGCACAGTCATGCTACAACAGAAAAGGACTTTCCCCAGGCTGTTCCCATAAAGTTGGAAGCATAAAATTGTTCAAAATATTTTGATATGCATGCCAAATTTTCGCAATACTTTTGACCATGAAGTATGTTTCAAGAGCTTTGCTAAGTTATGTTGCCGCAAAAACAGTAAAACTGTAAATGCTAAGAGTTTATACTTGCATGTCAATAAACAGATATAGATCAACTCTTGTGGATATGTGTGGGCAGAAGCTGACCGGTGATTTTGCAGATCTTTGGAAAATTGATTGAATGAAAGGATTATACACTAAAGAATGATCGTGCCTGGCATTTGAATACAGATGCCTAATTGTTTTATGTGTTTTTGCACAGAAGAAAATCCTATAAGTAATTTTCTGAGCATGTACACTGAGCATGTAGCGTGTAAATTAATATTTTATTATTTACGATACACTTGTTGCTGTTCAGAATTTAGCTTCAGCCAGATATTCAGATTGTAGATGTCTAAATCAATAAAACACTGGCAGGGAGCTTCTCCTTTAACTGAGGTATGTCATAACATTTTGATCTTGTATCCAAGGAAATGTGTAGGGTACCTTTGTGTGTTTCCGAGTTTTCCTGAATGAACTGCGTTTTAATTGAAGACATTGTGTGGGTAATACTGTGGTAGAAATTTCAAATAAGGCGATTTGTTTAAGAGTCTGACAAAACTTTATTACCGCAAAGCTTTGGGGAGCAGAAATTCAGTATTTCATGCGTCTCGTGATCTGCTCCCCGAACAAGTGCATACATCTTTTATAGCCAAAAACACGACAGTTTACAGACAGTTCAGGGAGGGGTAAGATATCTGTAGACACCAGCTACTTCTGCTTATAGAGGTCCAAGGCAGGGCCAACCTATAGAAGCCGGTTCTTCTCATGGTTTCACTACCTCATTTCCACAAGCTGTTTCCAGTTACTTTCTCCATTGTACTTCCCCTATATTCCCTTATGTCCCTCTCTACTTATCCTTGACATATGACTTAAGCACAGAAATTTCTAATATTGGTATCTGTAGCAGTTCTAATGTCTTAAATCAGGTCTGCACCGTTATCTGGTCCTTTTGCAGATTAAGCTATCAGATGTTACTTCCTCATAAAATGCTTCTAATTTTAAAATTGAAAAACCCATTACTTCAGCAAGCTTGTATAATTGCATTACATATTTAGTATTATAACCTTTCCAAAGCAGAAATTAATCATTATAATTACTGTAATTAAATCAACAGTGTCATTATCAATTTCTTTTGTAATTACTGATTGAAATTAAGATTGTATTTGCATTATCATTGAACAAGGCATCGTGGTAGAAAAAACAGTCTGCTTACCTGTGCAGTTATGCTTTAAATGTTGATATTTAGAAAGCAAATTTTTGCTTATAATTAATGTACAGTTAGAAGTATCAATAAAGACTGTATTATTTGGAGCAAACGACCAGTGACTCCCTACAGTGCGCTTGCGTGGAGAGACAGCATCTTCTCTGACCTGCCTTCTGTCACCCTCTGCCTCCAGGGCCTTGAAGAGGCAGACCTCCTGTTGCAGAGGGAGAGGACAGAATGGGAGGCCTTAGCCACAGGCAACCCAGAGTCTGATGACATTCTGGACAAGGCGGGAGAGAACGGCATGTTCCACGTACAAGAAGACTGCAGGATTTCCGTGGGCCTCCAGGAGGCACTGCGCAAGTGCGAGCAGGTCACCAGAGCACTCACAGAGAGGTGTGTTTGCCGTGAGCTTTCTGTGCTAATCTGCTTGAAGGTGGCACTACAGAGAATGGGGTTCAAAGTATCTTGGAAAGACAGCTGCTGGGATGCTCTGCTGGTTCTTACCCCCTTTGGTCTTTGGCATCACTCTCCCATGTTTGCTTAAATTATCACCGTCCCACCCGAAATGTCACCATCCATTAGGTTTGTACCTTCCTCCTCAGCCTGTCCTGTCCCTGCCTCTATGCTTGGCACAGCTCCCACCCAGGCAGAAAGGTAACAGCTGGAGCCTATTAGAGAGTCAGGAGAACAACAAAGGCCCTGGTGGCACCAGCAGGGGTGGGGGGGCAGAGGTACAGGCAGGGCAGTAAGTCAGTAGAGACCGAGAAGAACAAGACTCCTCGCTGTTACACATGGTGAAGCTGAGTTACAGAGGTTTGTATGGAGATTCTGTATGTCACACCAAATAAAAAACATTGGCTTCCAGTAGGAGAATCAGAAATAAGGTCATTTGAGAGTCTTCCAAGGATGAAATAGATGTGATGACTATTTAAATTTGCAAGGCATGGAGAACAAATTATACAGCTGCAGGATGTACAAGATAGAGATGACATAGCTCTGGAAATAGATGTGTGTTTACCCCTCAGCACATGTGAATGCTTATTTGATTCAGCTAACTCAATTAGATGGCTTGACGCACAACTTTGCCGAAAGCTGATTGGTGGGGTAAGTAGTCCTTAAGAGATTTCAGGGTGTTCATTAGACAGTGGCATAATGAAATGGAGCGCCTGGGAAGGCCAGCATAAACCTACAGCATTATGATTTCCCCCTCTCTAGAAAATAATACCTGGTGTTTACTTCTCTCTCTCCCCATTCAAACCACCATCCAGGTTGCGTGATGAGAATGAAAGAAGCCAGGTGATCGAAGATCTCAAGGAGCAGTTGGAGCTGAAGGGCATCTACACTCACCTGGACCAGGTAAACATCAGTAGGCCCTCCAGAGGCACAAAGATCTGGGTCGGTAGGAGCAAAAGTTGCTTTGGCTTCTCCAGACTGGAGGAGTGGGCAGCACAGCTGAGGCCTTTGAGCCATGAACGTCTCCACCTCGCCTTGGTACTGAAGCTTGGTTTTTCAAGGAATCCTGAGGAAAGTGGCAGACGGTCCCTTCAGAAAGCTTCGTGAGGTTTCTCTCTGCATGCAGGTGCGCTTGCATCTGTGGGGGCAAATTCTGATATACAGGCAGTCGGCAGGTTATGAATGTGATCCTAATTCTGTCTTTAAGTCAAAATTGTAGGTAAATCGGAAAAATAATAATACAGTACATAATAATAATAAAACTAATAGTAATAATAGGGTAATAATAATACGGTACTGTACTGTACCTTCGAAACGAACCTCTGAAGCTTCGCAATGTTTTTACGAGCATGACAAAGTAGTGTGTGCGTTCATTATTTCAAACGATTTTATATTTGCATATTTAACCTACATTTTTGTATAATAGGCTATATGGCAGAACGTTCATAAGTACGAGTTGTCTATAAGACAGGCATTCTTAACCTGGCAGCCGCCCGTATTGCCAGGGTGAGCAAGGAATCTAAACCAGATTTAGTAGGGCAAAATAACTTGACTATTGTACCATCTTAAAAATATCTTGAGTGAAAATTGTCCTTATTAGGAATTAGAAGACATTCTCCAGTGTAGTGGGAAAAGGATCGGAAGCTGTTTCTTGGTTTAACATGCTGTGGTTCCCTGCTTACTCCCTGCTATATTTTCTGTGTAACTGAGTATGTGTGTGCAGAAGTGAATCGGGCCTAAATCCAGTTAAAGCCCACCGACATGGAGTATGTCCGCAGTCAGTCTGTGGCAAGATACCTTCCAGGGAGCATCCCCAGCCCTATTGGTCAGACATTATGGATTGTGGGGGCACAGATCGGAATTAATTAGCACATCAACATCCTTGAGTTGTGGCAAGAGTGATGCTGAAAATCCCTTCCACATAGCCTGTTTCTTCTGCGCTCCTGTTAGGTTCCTTATGTTCGTTCACTTTGTCGATTTTGAATGGATTAATAGTGAGTTTGAGCGGGGAGCCGTTACACACTGGATAGTGTGACTTTCAGATGACGTAGCATGTACCTGTATCTCATAATATCACCGCCATTACTTGGTATAAAACGGATACTTCTTCGTTCACTTCTACCTGTGTTGTCCGCGTATGTCTTTGGTTGGTGAATAATGGAGAATAATTAAACCGTAGTCTGTAATTTGATGAGTGTATGGTGACAGGGAGATGGTATCATGCGTATCCGTGGCATTTCATACAGTCCAGCGGGTCGCCGATTTGGTCAGTTGACATTAATCATTTACAAGAGGTCCTGATTCAACACCATGTTTACCAGCATGGTGGCAATTTATTAAGCACAGTTCGCATACTCCTGGGTCTGTTACTGAGATAGGAAAAAAAGATTTACTTCTTCTACAGAAAGACTTCGTAATTTGATAGATTATTTTCATAATAGAAATAATTCAATATTGGGTAACAGTGATATATACATACACACCCACACACGTGTGTGTGTGTGTGTGTGTGTGTTTTGTTTTTTTTTATGTTAATCATACAGTACTTTATTGCGCACTTCCAGAAAGTTCTTTTCAGGTCATAGGCATCAAGGAGTAAATTGTTAACTAGGGGATGAAGTTTAGGACCTGGGTTTTTCAAGTCCTACATGAAATAGTTGTTACGCAACGGTAACGGAAAGATCCAGGCAAACTTTATGGGAGCATGAGCCATCTGAAATATTAAGACTGCAGGAGAAAATATGGAGATATTTTCATTAAAAAGTGATGCATAAAGGAACGTGCGGAATGGACATAAGTAGTCTGTGAAATCCTAGCAATGGAAACACAAGAGTCCATTGCTCCAGACTGCGACCATTTAGTCACATTTTGTGACTGTTTTTGGAGATAAATTTTATACCACTGTGACTTGCCATTTATTTGTTTGTTTTTTTGTTTTTATAACCATCATTGTCGATACCATATTACATGAAGCACCAGGAGGGAGTAAGGATCGGTGTGTAAGGTTGGGTATTGAGAACCGGGAATTCAGTAACATGTTTCAATTACGGTCCCACTGGTCGATTCCTACGCTCACAACAGCTATGTAAGGGTTAATGCACCACAACTCCACTTACACCATTTTACTTGAAATTATTTTCAGTTACAAACCAAAAACGCATTTATTTGTAGAAGTACTATTTAGGCTTTGACAGTATAAGCACAGCATGTCGCAGCGTTCCCTTTTGGCTAGACTGTATATTGGGACATTACAAAATATCAGAATGGCATTGCTTTTTAAAATACAAAATACGGTTTACCTGAACGTAATGTCAGGACGGCATCAAGATTTGAACATCGCCCTTTACTGTTAAATTGGGTATATATGACCCAATACTCCGTTGCTAAGATGGTAAGCCAGTCATTAGATTGGAATTTACCTGCTGTTAAATCCAAAGGCCAGTCTTTACGTACAAGCCTGTAAGCCACATGTGTAATAACCATGGTTTAAGTGGGTATCGTGCATTTTAAAATGCACAGCTACAGAGGGGAAGTGTGCTGGCATTCCTGAAATTTTCAGTAAGGAGCACAAGTGCTGCTAGTGTTAGTTAGCCTGGAGCCTCGGAGACCCTTAAATGCTGCCGACATCCTGCATGCCTCAGGTTAATTCAGGCCACACCAGAGGTCGCACCGCTTCTATGTTTGTATTAGCCACCTTCAGACCTCAGTCCAGTCCCTGGCGATACTTTTCACTCCTGCAGGAGCTGGACTTCATGGCAGGCCTACTGAAGCAGACCCAGGTGTCAGCCGGCACCCTCCTAGAGACCCTGGGGCTTCTACTGCCTGCCTCTCCAGAGGCCGATCTGCTCTCCCTGGTGGACGTGCTGTATCCCAGGCAGTCCCTGTCCTTAGCAGCAGCTGAGCGGGACAGAGGGTAAGATAGCATATCCACTGCTCCCCTGATTCACTCCAGCCACACACCAGGATCTTCTCACCCATCCTTCCAGCCATCCATCCATCCATTCATCCATTCATCTCCTAACTGTCAGAGGAGCCTGTTCCTAGGAGCACAGGGCTAAGGCAGACCCTCATTGGGATGCTAGTCCATCCCATGGCACATACACAAAGAGTAGAATGTGGAAAATATGATTGTAGGTTTTAAATGTCATTCTGGCTTCTGTAAGCCTGCTTTGGCTTCATCTCTATCTCAAAAACAAGGGGCACTAAACTGGGATTTTACCTTTAAGGGCATTATGTGTCCTGCAGTCTTTCATCCAGTAACACAGTTTAAACAAAAATAAAAATTCCCTGAGACCCATCTGTGCCATCATTCTCATTCGGCTTCCACATGTGATCCAAGACGTTCCCGGGTCACCGCTGCCCGTGAGTCACGTTTTCCTTTGGAAAAAGGAAAAAGATGATTGATGGTGAACAGCTTCCGTTCGCTGCCGCCCCACGCAGATGGCATTTTGTTTAAACCTCCGCTCTGGCTTCTGCACAATCCCAGCAGACGGGCATCATCCCAGCTGTGTTTGCAGCCCTGTCTGGCACAGACATGTCCACCGAGGTGGGTGAACAGTCTGACAGCATGCACCCCGTTACATAGACCTCAAAACCATAAAGTAATGCTTTGCAGCCCCGATTCGGGATCCCCCCCCACACACGCATCCCCTCTTTGTGTGCCTCCAGCTGCCCCTTTGCTGTTAACTAAGTCTGACCCAGTGGTCAAATGAAAATTGGACTTAAGAACTCCTGATTTATGTCATACGTCAAAACAGCACAATAATACTTGGGATATGGAAGGGAACTAAATAATATATTTGACAGTCACTGGAAAAGTTCCCGCTACCTTTTTTTAGGTTTTATGTGGGCTTGGGAGCTGGAGAGCTCATCCCAGCCTCGCCGTCTCGTTTCGGCTCAGGTCTCCTGCTGTTTCCCACCCCACACGTTCTGCAGCCATTGGCTACACATCTGTCTTCATCCCCCATCTGAGTTTAAACCTGCTGTTATGGCCTCAGGCTTTTGGGGGGGTATGGCGTTGTGTTGGGTTTATTTCGTGCAGCAAGTAGAGGAGAGTCGATACCAATATTTTGACCCGGATACTAAATCGATTATGTAAAACAGTCCCTTTCAAAAATAATAAACTAACAATCCTATTTATAAATGAAAGCAACAGTAATAACCTATGACACGACTTGAACGTTATTAGTGAAATACACTAA
Organism: Isichthys henryi; assembly: GCA_026776945.1. Taxonomy (NCBI): domain Eukaryota; kingdom Metazoa; phylum Chordata; class Actinopteri; order Osteoglossiformes; family Mormyridae; genus Isichthys; species Isichthys henryi. The sequence goes on from JAODJX010000015.1 coordinate 19,208,986, forward strand.
TATTGATTAATTAAACTATTCAGCGCATTGGTTTTGATATTAAAATGACCTCATCTGTTTCAAACGTCATGAATAATACAGTCGTGTTACATTTATATTTGTGTTTGTTCTGACATTTCGCCCAGCCTGCTTTTTGTTGCTGCAGGAACTCATATGTAGGCTAAACATGTTTTTAAACAGAAACATGAAACCTAATATTCAGTAAATAGCACAACTGTCACATCTTACATTGGTTGTCATGCACTACTGATGAACTTTAAGCTTGTTATTAATGCATTCTGGGGCTGTCAGGCTGCGGATTCACCCTCTTCTTCAGTTTAGAACCAGAGTATATATATTATATCTTATATCTCACTGCTGCCACCCTGCTGATCAGCTAGTGATGAGCAGTGGGCAACACATACGATCCATCCACCATTACCCAGCGTTCATGAGTGCCCATATTGTAGGATGACAAGGATGGCTTTTCCCTCAAATCTCTAGGTTTCATTTCAAGTTGAACTATACAGCTTTCTCTGCTGATGAAAAAATATGAAGATTATCTTCTGCGATGAATTGAACACTCTGATACTGCTGCTCATGAATATTCATAAGGTCTGAGACTTTAGCACACCCCCCCCCCAGCTCATTTTCTGTTACTATCCATTTCCTGTTTATAACAGGTGGGCTGACGGAACAAGAGCAGCTCTCTTGAGTAGACTGAGGGACGACATCATCCGTCGGAATATTCTAACACCTCCACAAGGCAAAGAGAGAGAGAGGTATACTGGCTACCTCATTCCATACAATCATTCCATATAATATCAATCACCACGTATCGCCTTTAGAATACTTTTCCTGCACTTCCTTCCCTGAGGTCATAAAGAAACCTAATATGCATTTGGGTCCTCGAAATCCAGCTGGATGAGTCATGTTGTGCAACACTGAGGGACCAAAGGTTTTAAGGGGTTGTTTCTGAAACACGTTTAACCGAGGTATTAAATTAAGGAAAAGCATTTCACCTTATATAATACAATCACACACACACACACACACTAAAGGCTGGTTTATTTTTTAAATAAATGACACACTGCTTTTTCTTTTATTTCTTTTCAGTTTTATTACAAGGAAATATTAGAAATATTTAAAACAAATGTAACTGACTGGTTTTGAATCTCCTGTGCATTTTAAGTGCAATTTAATGAATGCGAGTAACTAAGTATGAGTTTCGTCTAAATAACGACTCCTTGCCTCTAGCACAGCAGCACAGATTCACAGCATCCTTCCCAGCAAATTTTGTAAATAACTTGTGTCCAAACCCTGCCAGCAGCATTTCAAGCACGCAAACAGTTCTGTCCAATTGGCAACATGCTCATTTTAAACTTATTGGTCCAGCTCGTCCCATGGATGGACTTTGCTCCCCGTCCTGAATACTCCAGTGTTTTTACTGTTTAGCATATATTAGTATCGATGAAGTGAAGGTTTTCTGGCAGCTACTCAACCATGCAGTGCAGCTGCTCTCAGTCTTTTCTTGACTATATTAAGAGATACAAGTTTCCCTCACACATTAATCACAGCATTCAGACAATTACAGTCATCTTCCAGTTTCTTTTGCACGTCACAACTGAGTGTTGATCTTCAGCTTTTGATGTCACTTTCCTCGCTCCGGACTGTTTCCAGTCGCTGTTGCTTCCTGTCAACCTTTTTCTCTGTAACAAGTAGGTCACTCGATGCTTAGGAACATTTAACTTTCTGGCTGTTTGGCGATGAGAGAATCCTTCTTAACTCAAAATTGTGATAGTAGCCCTCTGTTCAGTTGTTAGCTGTGCCTGTCTAGCCGTTACAATCATAAAAATAATTATTTATCAAAAGTTCTGACATCAGGTGTGATACAGTACAAAAGGTGATTGAAATGAGGAGCATTAAACCTCTCGCACACTGATCTGGGACAAGGCAGACAAGTGGCTGTCTAATTTATTGAGACACAGTCAAGAGAGCCTAAGAGCAAATCAAGTTTTGACATAGTAAATGGAATTCCAATACAAAGGGAATGTCAGTGCATTAAAGACAGACATGATACATCCTCTTCAAAACCAATAGTTTCAGCTTTTGTGGCAAAATAATGTGTTTCTACACAGTAGTATTCTGGTACTCAAGACCACTTTTTTGCAGTCATGGTTTCGTCTTGCAGTTGACTTTATTTTGACTCTGACTTGTTTCAGTCTTGGACATAAAGAACTCAAGGTTTTATTTCAAGACCAGTCAAGACCACTCATCAAAAGTCTCAATATTTCACAACGGCTTAATATTCATATGTTTGGTAACCCTGAGAACCTGACAGAATGTGTTGATTTTCGCACCCATTAACCTCAAGTTCATAACTTTGGGTAGGTATGCGGCACAGACATGAAACGCATATCTTTGCACTCGAAAGAACCTACTCGATTCGATTGTCCAAGTTGCAGCATTGTGTGCTAAAATAGTCCAGAGTAGAACATTCATAATACCTGAGAAACATGGTTATAATGTGTTATGCCTTTTTATAAATATCTATAGCTGTGTCTATAATACTTTATGAATGTTATAATGAATTATAGTAACAGTTATTAGGCTTTATGAATATGGGCTGCAGTGTTAGCAAAACATTTTAGAATTTATTATAAGCCTATAAATAAAGGGATAGAAAAACACTCCAAGTTCTACTAGAAATAACAACAAAACACAGCATCCTTTATTAGGAAGACAATTACTTAATATTTTCACAATATTAATTCACAAGACTTTGTATATCTTTGATGTCAGCTCCACTTCCTACATGTAAACATAATAATGTGCTGCAGCATTAGTTTGTTGTTTCAGGGTAAAATGCCTATTAAAAGTTTCATTTTCAATTCACTTTATCAATCATACTGAATATAGGCGGAAAAACAATAGTGATAATCAACATTAGACTCCAAAACCATCTGTTATGTCTGTTTATTCAGTGGATCAAATTAAACAATACTTTTGTCTTTCAATTCCTTTCAGATGAAGGATTATAAAGAAATAAATATGTAGAACCATGCATTGCTGTCTATTGGATAATTTCAGCAAGTTATCAAATGGATGCAAAATCAAAGATATTCATTTCCACCTGGCACTAACCATGTATTCCTTCATAATACTAAAGCCATAGAAAACTCCCCAATGATACATCTGCATTCCCACATCATAGAGACTTTAATCTCTACATTTATAAGATTATATTTGTAGTGCCTGCAAATTTTTATATTAGATGAGACTAAAAAATGTCAGTTTTTCCTCATAAGATATCAAGACTGTGTCAACATTTAAACATCAAATTATATCATATCTGAGTAGCATAGAATGGCCGGACAATAAGACCATAAAGCATATGTGACTAACTCATATACATACAATGTATTAAGCCTAAAATCAAAGGGGTTGAAAAACACTCAAAAATGGATATGATTCAAAGGGTAACACGATACAAAACGTCCTGCTTCAAAGTTGAAATGCAACCAATAAGGTGTCTTATTTGAAAAAATATTACATTTGTGCAGAAGCATTTGTATTGAAATTTTAAGAAAAAACATCCATTATTCAAATTGTATATTGTGACGCAAATTTTAGGCTATATTGTCTACTCCAGGATGGGGCCTATGCTCCACATTTTATAGTGTGTAGTGTTGTGTAGCCTGTTTCTGATCTTGACTTGATCTCGCCCTTTCTTGGTCTTGTCATGGTCTCACCTTGCCTTGGTCTTGATCTTGTCATGGTCTCGCCCTGTCTTGGTCTTGGTCTTGTCATGGTCTCGCCCTGCCTTGGTCTTGGTCTTGTCCTTGTCATGGTCTCACCCTGCCTTGGTCTTGGTCTTGTTATGGTCTCGCCCTGCCTTGGTCTTGGTCTTGTCATGGTCTCGTCCTGCATTGGTCTTGGCCTTGTCTTTGTCTCAATATATTCTGGTTTTGGTAATGACTTGGTCTCGGTTTGACTACATCACTTTTACAAGCTATAAAATACTGAAAACCTGTTACATTTCTTTTAAATATCTCTAAAATTTTCTTGTAATAAATGTTTCACAAAGCAGTGTATCATTTATTTTAAAAAAATCACAGGATGGGCCCAAACTTCTTGCCTGTAGTGTGTTTGTATATAATATATATTCACTCACACACACACACAGTGCGCGTGTGTGTACCTATTGTAAAAAAAAAATGACTGCATGTGTGCTGTACATAATCCCATATCAAGACTAGCAAGCTTAGGCTCTGTCATCCCTGATGATTTTTAATTTGTTGTGTTTTGTTTGCTTATGGTTTTTCCTGCTATACAATTATCTGCATTTGTGTTGAATGTTTAGGATACTGAAGAAGAGGCAAAGCCTTCTGGAGAAACTCTTCTCCCCTCCACGAGCCGAGAGTTCCGGAAGCACCCATCAAATTTTGGTTGAGGAGAAACCCCCAGAGGTGTCAGGCAGACCACTATTGCCACATCCCAACCCTGCCTCTACATTGGAGCGTGAGATTGCGGATGCGAGACAGGCTTCTAGCCTGGATATGGAAGTGGATGTCAGTGTGAGCACACAAGCCAGCCAGAGCTGGGACCCCTCTGACACAGAGGGAAAGGTGTTTGTCTTCAAGCTACAGCCTGAGGTGACTGATTTGGCAGGCACAGCACCAAAGAAAGGACGTAGGAAAAAGAGAAACTACCTCAATTTCAAGAAGGGGGCTGTAGCTCCGCAGGAAGAAGAGTGACGTCGCTGACCAGGCCGGATTGGTTCTAGAGTCACTGAACACCACTGGCCAGACCATCCTGCTTAAAAGCCTCTGCTCTGTACTTAGCAATCAGTATTATTCACATCTGCATGTCTCCATTTTGAATGTTAATTTCATGTAATGTTCCACTTTTTTTACATATATTTTTATTATTCTTAATTTTTATTTTTCGTTTTAACTATTAATATAAATTTTTAGATATATTATACATGTACCTTTTACACATATTTATGTGTAAGTCTGTTGTCTTTAGTTAGTTGTCTTAAGTTAGTTGTCTTTGAGGAATTATAGTTGTAATATTGTGTTTTAATATTAGTTTTTACTGTTTATATTAGTACAGGTAAAATTTTATTTGGATAGTCCCCCTGCAGAGGGTACACAGATTATTTGTAACATCTCAACAACTTATTAGTTGCGATTCAGCAATTCATATAACAATGGTTGAGTGAATAGTCAAAATTAATTAAATTATTCTAAGAATATGTGGTTGACACTCATCTGCAGCATCGCGTGGACATCGGGGGCAGTGCCTCTGGATTGGCAGACCGGGGGGATGGTCCCCCTCTTTAAAAAGGGGGACCGGAGGGTGTGCTCCAACTATAGGGGGATCACACTCCTCAGCCTCCCTGGTAAGGTCTATTCAGGAGTGCTGGAGAAGAGGGTCCGCCGGATTGTCGAACCTCGGATTCAGGAGGAACAGTGTGGTTTTCGCCCTGGCCGTGGAACAGTGGACC
>JAODJX010000015.1:19233231-19254437 GCA_026776945.1 Isichthys henryi
ACCTGGGATGCATGCTGAGACGGCCCCCACCCCCCCCCCCAGAAAAAAAAGCTCTATTTCTGTCTTTGCTCTTTGGATAATGCCCCCACCTCCTGATAGCTTGGCCGAAGTCCCGAGCATTTATAGTGTGGAGGCCAGCAGTAAATGAATGACTACTTTAGGGATCCATCTGCCTGATCCAGGACCTCCTTTATCTGCGTAGCCCCCTGCCATTCCTGGGGTCTCCTTTTATGTCCTTCCTTTGAAAGACAGCGGCTGGACATGGAGCTGAGTGCACACAGCTGGTATCGCATGCCATCCAGTGCCCTCTGCTGATGAGGGGCATCTGGGGGGAGCTTGGTGAGTAATTCTTTAATTCTGGCCCTCCAGTTATAACACGACGTGCCATCTAGCCTCTTCCCTCATGTTTTCCCAGATTAATGAGGCTTCCCTGCATGCCACCTTTCCAAAGTCAACTACAGCCACACATGCCCTGCCTTATTATCTCCCCAGCCAATTAGGGCCCTTCCTCCTGATGCTGACTTGTATTATTCATGAGTGTGGGAGCTCATTATGCGACCGTATATTTGGGGTTTCTCTTGATTGACAGTCCCGTGCTGTGTGGTGTTCTGCAAAAAACCCCTCTCCCCCCACCAGCCTCCCGTCATGCCCCAAGGACACCTGCTTACTTCTCCCTGTTGAAGATGATGAACTCCTGGCGTACCGTTTCCAGGCACTGCTGCAGATGGGCAGGCTTTTGTAGGGGCGGGATGATTGACAGTGGTCCAGTGCAGTGAAGGTGCACACAAAAGAAACAGCTTATTATAGTTTGGCTCACAGAATGATGCCTTAAAGACTGAGCTCTGCAAATCATAGTTTTAATGCAAGGACACGTTAAACCAGCCCCAAACTTTGCCCATTAGTGATCTAAATGTCTCAAATAGCGATGGACAATTTTACAACAATCTTAAGAATTGATTTACTGACTATTCAAAGAGAATGAAATATGAAAATCTCCTCTAGACAGAAGAATCATCCTACCTATAACACAATACAGTTTTATGACTATGGAAGGAGAACACAGATCTGGGCCAGAAGGTAGGTGAATCAATCTTACAGAAATGTTCAGTAAATAGCACACTATATAAATAACTAGGTTATTGTCTTGGCCTTCTCTGGATACAGACATTAGCAGAGAGAATAATGCATTCTCTGTAATAAGCAAATAAAAACAGGGCCAACTGACCAAGGGAGACGACTCTTTGGTTGCGTCACGGGACTTGCTCTTAGCGAGACGTTTCTTCTTCTTGTGCAAAGGCTTAGATTCCAGAATCATCTCTTCAAGCTCGAAAGTAGGGTCACAGTTTAGCCTTCCCTTCTGGACAGATGAGACAGGTCAACCTTGGGGTTTCTACTGCTTCATTTGCATCTTGTTTGTAATAACCCCGGATATGTGACATGTGAAGGACCATTGAGCTGTCCACCTCCATGCTTACTCTCCTGAAACAGCAGCTTGACTGAAACTCTCAGTGTGATTCATAAATAATGTCAAGGTGCAGAATGAACTATAAAAGAACACCTGTCAATCACAATGAATAACTCTTCAGACTTTCCATATTTGAGGTCTGTCTAATTCTGCCTAATTACCAGGAGAAACTCGCAGGGACCTCCGGACAACTTCAGGCAATTCCAAAATTACATCCAATAGCTGCCAGACACGAAATCCTTGCCACACCCACATCAAGCCAACCATCCATCCAGCCACACCCAGTCATTTCTTGCACTGCCTCCCCTGAATACTTACGCACACCTGAAGCTCATCAACCTGCTCAGCTGGTATAGATTAAACACTCTTGGTCTCCTTTAACTACTTGGAGACATTGATTGTCCCAGCATGCTATGTGTTTGTTTCAAGACCTTTTTTAGTGTATGATGCTTGCTTGCTTTCCTGGTTTTTCTGCTTTTTGTTTTGTAATTCAAATTAAATTATTTCCTCTGTGCTCCCTGTGTTGGCTTTATGACTTCCTGCCTCTGATTGGACCATGCATTTGGATCACAATTTCTATCTGTTTGCCTCACCTTGCTTCTCCTTGGTTTTCACCCTTTGCCTTTCTGTGGACCACAATTCTAGCAATTCTAGCACTTGGGTCATCTCTCTCTCCAATCATTACAATTCTAAAGATTGCCTCAGCATCTAGTAAAATAACAATTCAGTGGTCATTTTATTAGGTACATCTGCCTAGTACTGGGGTAGGACCCCCTTTTCCCTACAGCACTGGCAGAATTCCTAGAGAAATGTATGCTGGAACCTTTTGAGTCTCATAACCGATAACAAAAAATGTCCCTATGGAGTATGACATTTTTGCAAATATACCCTTTGTGCTACTTATAATACCTATGACCATTCCCATCTTACCACTATCATTAACAAAGTGTTTTTTACATACTATTATACAGTAAGGCAGGAGGTGATGACATCCATAGATGGTATATCTCAGTCATGTGGTATGTCTGAGTCATGTGATACGTTTCAGTCATGTGGTACGTCTCAGGTTCCTCCTCCTAGGTAGAATTACACATATTTTGGATGAATATTGAGTGGGGCTTAAAAAAATTACAAAAGTGCTTCACATATTGTGTTTTCTAATGTTTCTTGTAAGCCATATTGTCCATTTTGCTTTTTGCCCATTCTTGCGTTGCTCTTCAGCTACTCTGTTCCCAGAATCAATTAAATGTGTTCTTTTCTGTGTGATCGAAGCTGAGTCAGAATTCAATCCCCTGTGGGAAGTCTTTTACCTTAATAAGTCCTATGTAGTTACACGGCATTACAAGGAGCCATATTTCACTAAACATGGTCTTTATAAAGTACGACATGCAATACAATTATTTGGATGCTATTTCACACCGGAGGGAATTATTTCGTCCTTGTTTTACAACCTAATGCACAACAAAAGATGAATATTCCATGCAGATGAGAGGGAGCAAGATGTAAGAAAGGGACATAAGGGATGAGAAATGAAAGCCGGTCCATTAAATGTTTGCATCGCTCAGATGTGCACGTGGGATGGCAGAAAGATGAAAGCAAAGGTATTCAAATCATTTTGAATGTCAAGCACTACTTTCATCATTATGTCCCCATGCAGTTTCGGCTGAAACATGTGTGTCTTGGCTCTGAGTTCAGATTTCACTCATGTTCATAGCTGAGCTGTAAAAAAAAGCAATGGGCAAAGAATATGTTGTAATCATCTGTGCTGTATATGGTCCGTTCAACATCGTGGGTATGCTTCAAAGGGCAGAGACCATGCTGATAGGAATACTGAGTTTGGTCACACCCAGTGGATCTCACAGTAAATGCACAGTAGGCCTTGATGGCCACCATTCATTGCAATTAGGAAAATGATGAAGCTAATAACTAATGAGAGAGAATAACTCACATTAGGAACAAAGCCAGGGGGCACAGCTTTCTCCAAGATGGCGTCCCAGTTGACATCAGCCAAGTACGGAGAATTCTGGATGTCACCGATGGTTGAGAGCCTGCCTTCTGGGTCTTTGTCTAAAAGCTTGGGAGATGGGAACAAAGGTGTGCAGTTACCCTCTCACTAATGAAACTGCCAGGGTGATATCCAGGAGAAGAGAATGTCAGCACAGCCCTTGTCTGTACTGAGGAACAGCCCCCTGTGTCTTATAACCTGCCGCTTGCCACCATATGCCGGTTACTAAGCATGTTTGGAAGAGTGGTGCACGAGCTTGGAACATTATACAGACACGTGCCTGCAGTGCCTGGAAGTTGAAGATGCCAAGGGCAATTCCCTTGCATCTGTCAGGTTCATTAGCTCAGAAAACACGATGTGTGTGTTTTCAGGACAGAGCACGTCTTACTCTGATTATGTCACATCTTGCCTGGGAAATCCCCTTACGACCCCTTAAGTAAATTGAACAATTAATTTGTGAACAAGCTATGCACATCCCCATGGGTGTGAAATAGGTGTGTAAATCACTGGCCCGGAGGCCATTCAATTTGATCATTTTTATTTAGGGAATGATTGAATACATTCATTTCATTTCTGCCACATTCTACCACTGGTCTCCAATCTTTTTTACAATGAGAGATACATTTACAAATAAAATAACCTGGGGAGCTTCTGATGGTATATTTTGATGATCAGGGAGGTGGGAGGACCGCCCTAAGCATGGGTGACACTAGGGAGGGGCTTGAGGATGCTGAAGTTCCCCCTACAATAGCCATAGCACCCCCATAGCACCCCCTTAGCACCCACAAGAAATTTTGGTGGTTTATTTAGAATTGTTTATTATTAATATTTGAATTGAATAATATCATTTACATTTTAATAAATGCATTAATAAAGTAAACCAGTTGTTATTATACATGTGTCAGGGGGGTTGCAGGCAAAACCCTAAATTTCAGAGCACACAGGCTGAAAAGTCAAGCAACCCAATAGTACCAGCAAAAAGTAAATCTCTGATGCCACTCCTGACCCTAAGTGAATCTCGCCAATGTATGGGAGGAGGAGGGGGTACCCCTCAGTTGATTTTGCCAATTCGGGGGGGGCATAAGTGGGTGTTGATGGTATCATGATTTAGATACCAGACCTAGGTTAACCTGTGGTGCACCACTCTGGGACAAGTCAGACTTGGTATGAAAGATTTCATTGAAATAAAGCTGTTTGTTTGGTGTGAAATGGACTTAAGGCTAGCATTACTTTTTCCTTACCCTGTTAGTTAGCTACATCAGTGTGTTGAACATTGCTACCATAGCTAGCATTTTCACTACAATAGAGGGGTGTTTCCCAAAAGCATCCTAGTACAAATATTAACATAACCATTACAGAATGTGCTCTGTGTTACAAAATAGGGCCAAGTTTCCTAAACGTGTCAAACTTCCTGTATGAATATTAATGAGCCTCTCCTTGCTGTCCTATGTTTCAAAAATTCACAAGCCTGCCCTGTTACTTGTTGTCTACCTGCAGTATGTGAGTGTGAGACCATACAACCTGAAAGTAAGCGTAACTTTAAGGGGGATTTTGCCTCCAAAAAATCACTTATAACTGATTCTAATGTTACAGATCAATGCAGTTAATATTGCCTTAATAGTCAATTCACCGTGATGCATCAATAGATTTTTACAATCCTAGTATGGAACACTAATGACAATGTTCAATTACTGAAATAAGGAAATTCACCCAATGGGAAGGGTAAAAAATAAATATTTCAACATTAGTCATAGATTTACTTTTAATACATCTGTGGAGGACATATTGGTCATATAACTTCAGTGGTTTGGGTTGTTTTAGTACAGCTGAACGAGGCAGATTCCAGCATGAACTCACTCTGCGTAGTAGCGACACCATGCCCTTGGACCAGGTGGAGGAGTAGTGCACACGCTCGCCCCGGAATATGTTGGTGACGTCATCCACAGCTAGGGTAGAGTGGATGTCGTAAGGCCGCTGAGAAACAAAAACACACAGAAAAGCAGCAGATTTTTCAAATATGACCTAGCTGGCTGACCTCATGGCATCATTTATATAATTAACACTTACTGTATATTATTGCAATCAATCCTTTATCCATCTTTGTTTATGTGACTAGAAGGATAAACGCAACTTTTATTTCCTTCAATTGACTTGTCATAGTAAGTATTAAAATCTCTTTTTTCACATTTTAATAAATAAATTTAGAAGAACTATGAAAGCAAGTAAAATGAAACCAAAGTCATCAAGGCATTTCTGCTCATCCGTAACCTTAATTGTTGCAATGAATACCCAGTACAGGTATGCCCCATTTAAAGTCCATTCGATCAACGTCCATTAACGACTGCGCAATAATAACATACAATAAAATAAATTCTGTGTTTTAATTCTGGACGTAGCGCCTGCTGTTTTTTAAAATGCGCGGGCAGGCTCTGGGTAGCGTTGACAGTCAACAAAGAGAACACTTTTTCGTGTTTTAATAATCCCTATCTCCTTCAAGTGTCAAACGTGAAAAGTTTAAAAGTTACAGAAGGTGGTGTTCTGTGATAAACAAAACGAAGAACGTTTTACTTTATGACAAAAAGTCTTTGAATACAAAACTTCTTAAAACTGACATGTTATGATGTAATGCACGGTGTTTCGTGTTTTATAAAATATTAAAAGATAAGAATTACTGTACAGTACTGTACTTAATGTTTTCATATTGTGCTTTAATAATCCATAATACAGTTTAAAATACAGCATCTGCGAAGTATCTAAATTACTTAGTACAGTAATTAAAGGCATATTACACAACGTGCAGAGTAGCCTAAATTTTCTAAGCAGCTGTGGTAATATTAGATTAACATCCAAATCGTCTAACGTCCTGTTCTATAGAACGAAATTTGGACATTAAGCAGGAGATACCTGCAGGAAAAAGTATAAAACGTGTACTGGATCTATGCTAGTCAGCACAGGGCCCAATGCTGGGGTTCACCCAGGGCATGATGTCCAGCTATCGCAGGGCACACACTTACACTCTATAGGCAATGCTAAGACCCCAGCTAGCCTGACTGCATGTCTATAAGCATGTAAACTCCCCACTCCCCTAGCCCTGGAGGTCTGATGCAACAGTGCTTTCAACTGAGCTACCACAACACACAAACTTTCATCAACCTAACTGTACAGCCCTTGGCATGCACAGTGTTAGAATTAAAGGAATTAATTCAGTATAACTGTGTTACATATAACAAACATCTTGGATCCTCTTTCAAATTGCGCTGGGTGTTGTTTTACTACAATATATAATGACAGTAAAGGAGGGAGCCACCCACCAACACCAAGGACACACATTTGTCTTAGAGCACTTCTCCCTGATCTATGACATACCTCGTTACTGACATAAAATGATGCAAATGGACACTTTTTGTTTGAGCTGCCAAAAAGTGAGTACAGCTATTTTGACATGTAAATTAAATTGTAGTTGAGTCAGATTAGTAATTTAACTTTTATAAGCCAATATTGGTACCATGATCGTTGTGACATTTTCTTTTTTCTTCTGTGAAAAGCAACTATTTTGTCTTAGAATTTTACAGTTGGAAATATGCACAGCGGCTACATCATAACTGTTGCAGATGGAGGTGCTCTGCAGTGCTTACCCATCCACGGAGCAGTTCATAAGCAGTGATCCCCAGTGACCACCAGTCCACAGGGTAAGAGTAGCCGGGGCCTCCATCCATGAAGGACTGGAATACCTCTGGAGCTGTGAGATGCACAAGCAGTGGATGGACTTATTTGAAATTATATTAAAGTGTTGAAGTGTAAGTTTAATGTGTTGGATAACCAAATATAGAAGATGTATGGATAGGTATATGTACAAATGTACTGTGAGGTAGGGCTGGGTGATATAAACATCATTTCATCATATAAAATTTAAACAATAAGGAAATGAGTAACAGATAAATACTCAATAACAAACATTGCCTTGTAGCAACCATCAACTTATTACTTTACAGAGACAAATTGAATCCAAACCAATCATATTTTAGTGCTTTGAGATGAGCAGAGCATACCACACACATTCATTTAGGTAATATCATGGAAGAGAGATGTGCTTCCTCTGAGAAAACTGAGTGCCAGTGAAGAAAGTGACAGCTCAGCAGTCTCATCTTTTATTTAAGGGATATTGTGGATAAATATGGTAAAGAGAATTCACTGGTGCATTGGTGCTTTTCACAGTTTTAAGTCCAACACACAACAGACTGGCTGTGTACTGTCTTGTGCCTACTAAAACTGGAAATATTGCAAACATTTCACCACTTCCCCTCCATGAATTGCCACTTTATTGTGGTGGAGGGGTTTATGTGTCTCGATGATCCTAGGAGCTATGTTGCTATGGCAATTGCCCTGGTAGAGTCTCCCAAGGCCAATTGGTCATAGGTTAATGGCTAGCATAAGTGCGAATCAGAGCACCCCCATGATGACTAAAAATACAATGGATCATGTCACCCCACTCAGACTGGGGAGACCAGGGCCTCACCCTGGAGCCACGCCTTGGACAGGAGCTCAAAGGCGAGTGCCTGGCATCCTGGCCTATACCCATGGGCTGGAAGGCACTGCTACTGGGGGCGTCATCGTTCTGCTGGGGAACTTTAATGCTCAAGTTGGTAATGGCTGTGTAACCTGAAAGGGTGCAACTGGGTGGAATAGTCTGCTTGATTGGAATCCGAGTAGAAAACAATTATTGGACTTCTGTGCTAACCACAATTTGTCCATAACAAACACCGTGGTTGAACATAAGGTTGTTCCTAAGTGCACGTGTCACCAGAACACCCCAAACTATAGTTCTACGATCAATTTTATAATTGTATCGTCAGGTCAGGGTTTCTATGTTTTGGACACTCAGGTGAAGAGAGGAGCTGATGTTGATCCAATGGCAGGGAAGGTGCCAGATAGACATGGTAGATATAAATGCATAGTGAAAGTATGCAAGGAGCATCTGGCAGAGGCCCCTGTCCAAGAGATCTTCTACTCAGAAGTTCTACCTCCTTGCATCCCAAAGGAGCCAGGGAACACTGAGCCTGAATGGGCTATGCCCATCTCTAGAGGTAAAGTTACTGTCAAAAAAGTACTCAAAAAACTATTTAGTGGTAAGGCTCAAGGGGTGGATGAGATTCACCTTGAGTTCTTGAAAACTTGTGGTTTAGTTGGGCTGTCTTGGCTGACACGCTTCCTCAACATTGTGTGCACGTTGGGGACAGCACCGTTAAAATGGGATGGTGGTCCCAATCTTTAAGAAAGGGGACTGGGGGATGTGTTCCAACTTCAAGGGGATCACTCCTCAGCTTCCCTAGGATGGTCTATGCTAGGGTACTGGAGAGGAAAGTCCGCCCAGTGGTCAAACCTCAAATCCAGGGGTAATAATGCAGATTATATCCTGGTTGCGGAATGCTGGACCGGCTCTTCACCATCACAAGGATAATGGAGTTCATGCAACTTTGCCCAACCAGTCTACATGTATTCTGTGGACTTGGAAAATGTGTACACTTATGTCTCTTGGGGGGCCCTGTAGGGGGTGCTTTCAGAAGTTTGGGGTACAGGGTTCGTTGTTGTGGGCCATCAGATCCTTGTACACACGGAGCGAGAGCTTGGTTCACTTTGCCAGCAGTAAGTTGACTTGTTCCCAGTGGGTGGTGGGCTCTGCCAGGGACAGATTTTGTAGGCATAGCTAAGGGGCAGACGGGGTCTGGTTCGGAGGCCACAGGATCGTTTCTTTGTTTTTTGCAGATGATGTGGTCTTGCTGACGTCGTTGGGCTGTGACCTGTAGCATTCAATGGGGTGGTTTGCAGCTAAGTGTAAGGTGGCTCAGACGACGATCAGCACCTTCAAGTCTGACGCTATGGTTCAAAGGATGGTTTGCTCTCTCCTGGTAGGAGATGAATTGCGGCGAAAAAAAATCCTCCACATGGTGGCTGAGCTCAGTCTTAGAGATGAGGAGGTGAGCAGCTCAGACTTTCGGGAGGGGCTGAAAATAGAGCCGCTGCTCCTCTGTATCAAACGGAGCCAGTTGAGGTGGTTCGAGCATCTTTCTAGGATGCCTTCTGGACATCTCCCTAGGGAGGTGTTTTGGGTAAGTCTAACCAGGAGGAGAACCCGGGGCAGGCCCAAGACACACTGGAGAAATTACATCTCTTGGCTGGATTTCACCACTTGAAGCACTACCATCCAGTAGAACATATAGAATGCAAGCCCTTACAATCACAAACACAAGCAATTAGGGTTTCCACTTTCACTCTGAAGAAATATGGGACATGCCACATCCTGAATTGGTTAAAAACGGGACACAGAATTTTATTTTTCATTACAGAACGAATAACAACTGTCACGTCCCTCCGTCCAGCCCTCTCATGTGCCACGCCCACCTCGTTACCCTCGTGTGAATTCCCTACGTATCAGCTGCCCTGCGTTCATTCTGATGTCCTGTCCTGTATTTTAGTCCGTGTTCAAGTATGTTTCCCCAGATCTGTCATTTTAATTTTGTGTCTTCGTCCGCCATGTGATCCCTGTCTGCTAGTTTTCCCTAAATAAACCCCATCCTTTGGATTTCCGTCTCCCTGATCCTGCTTCCCCGCACCCTCTGCTCGCTTGCCCATCACATGATCACAACAACTGTATCAGCAAAGTCAACCCTCTTCCTTGCACTAAACCGCAAGGCAGTCAGAGAAAAATCACTGCGTTGTCTGTTTTCTAGTATTATGTCCTGCAACAAAAAACTTTATTTTTGAAATGAAATTAGATTTCATTTTGCATTGCATTGAATTTGTCACTTGTTTCATGTTTTGCAATTCTAAGGGAACAAAAATGGAGCACTGAAATAAAAGAAATAATGACTTGAATTGTATTGTGATAATTATCAATATCAACTGATAAAATATTTTTACATTAAAATTATATGATAAAATATTTTGCCATATCACCCAGCTATATCGTGAAATTAAACTTTTATTTGCTTTTTGTACAAGAACAAGTACGGGTATATAGGAATTCTGTTTTTGCATACCCCACTCTGCTCTCCTATGAAACTTGCCAGTAAGAGCAAAATTTGGGATCAGAGCACAGGGTGTTTATCCTGTGCCGTAGGTGTTAAGGGTCCTTGCTAAATGGCAAATGGTTGCGTGACTATTCTGCCAAACCGCGAGATTTAAATCAGAGACCTTCCAATTACAGACACAGAGGTCTGACCCACAAAGCCACACACCATGCCCAGTTCACCAAGAAGGCACCTCCAGGACCCTCACACTCATGCCAGTGGAAAGGTGGCCGAGTGCTTATAGCAGGACCTCGGACAGCACCCACCTGTCAAAATTCAAGACTAGTGTTTTGGAGAGCAGAGCAACATGTGACCACAGGGCCACACCCACCATGACCCACTGGCCAATGGTCACACCAGCTGCTCCAGCGTCCCCAGCACCACAGTTCCCTGTAAAAAAGCCTCCCTGACCATACTTAGGAAGAGAGCTGGGCCTACTGCCTGCATAACTAGCTATTCCAGCTGTTGTGTCTGGAGTCTGCAGTGGGGTGGATGTTTCTCCATCTCTTTGTCTAACCCCTCTGCGTTGATCCCTAATAAATACAGCCTCTCCAAGGCTGATTCTCATTAACCCTAAGTGCTTTAATTAAGCTTAACCCTGTGACACATCTTTTTTTCTTGTTCCTACTATAGTGATCATCCATAGTTTGTCACAGATCTGGCTGTACATGCAATATTTTTGCTTTCTGCTGTATAACTTTAAAAGTGGAGCTACTTTTGTTGTGCTTCTAGCTGTTAAGAACTATGAATCTCCACAGGCATCTCTATGAGTAGCAGGAATGGGGGGTTGACCCTGACCCTTTAATCCTGAGCCACATCCACAGTGACCTTACTTCTCCACCCAGTGATTTGCTTGCTCCAGTTAGCCTGTCTGCCTCGTCATCAGTTTTGACCATCACCTTAGAGAGAAGATGCTATCCAAGAAACTAAGATACATTAGGGTTTCCACCTTATTCTTTTTAAGGTGTATTTGCTCTGTTTTAGCATGTCAAAGGGGGGTTAGGCAACCAGATAACCTTGGTCTGGAGTTTTTGGTTCCCATCCTCAGTTGTCTCTTGACATTCTTTCTCTCACATTTCCCTTTTCCCTGTTTCATGTACCATTTTGTATAAATGATGCAGTAATGCATTACCACACACTCTTGTTAAGTGCCTTGGGGCGACAGTATTGTGAAAAGCGCTACATAAAATAAACTGAATTGAATTTTTAAAAAGATGTAGGAAAAACCATTACAGAAAGAATTATGAGAGTCTGGAGCTGCACTAGATTCTGGAAGTTTTTGGTGGTGTGGTTTCCTCGGTCAATTCTCAGGAGAGGTGACTAAACTTCTTCTCTGCCTGCTTGCCTTTTAAGTAGCAAATCTCAGGAACATACAAGCAAAAGACGGGAAATGTTTCTCGTCTCCCTCTGCATGACTCTGTAGTGGAAGCCTCTTTAAAAAAGTTATTTTCTGCACCACAGATGTCTCCCTACTGCTTGGCCGCAAGACTTGCAGTGTTGAAGCCTTGTTCCCTGAGGGTTTCCTGAATGCCGGATGCAGCTCTGTGACTGGCTTCTTCAGGCACAGAAACACAGAATCAGAAAGTGGCTTCCAGGCCCTGTGGGAACCTCCTCTGACAGCTTCCCTTCCAACAACAGGGCTGTTCAGAGACAGTTCACAGTCCACTGCCACAGCCTTTTTCTGAACACCAGCCATACTCAAATATGCTTGTTTTCATATCTAAATTAAAGTATTGAAGCACCATGATAAAGAAAGAGAGGTTTGATTTTCAGACATGAGTGCAAAATTGCAATCTGCACTTTATGTGGTCATACTCATGTTTGTAAAGGTGCATACTTTATGTAATTGCCTATACTAGAGCCTCTAGCAATGTTACTCTGGTGATTTTTACAGATGTTTATACATCTGACAGGTCTCAAGATCACTCTTAAATGCCTTTGCTATTCGGTTATAACTTGGAAAGTGAGATTCTATCTAATCTATTTTAGATTACTGGCTGTAGCAGAAAGTCCCTGACCATGAAAAAAAATTAATTGATTTTGGCTTGTTCCCAAGCATGAAAGCAAAGGCTTGCTGTTTATCACCTTGTTTGTTGCAGCAGATGTTAGCGTTTGGGGGAGGATTAAACAGTGTGTAAATTCATTCTGGTCCAAATCTGAAACTTAGCTTAGGCGGGGGAGGTGAAAATAAAATGGACAAATGCATCATTAAAGAGTTATTACAACTAAGCTTTGAAAATTACTAACAGATGCGATGAAGGGTATTGGTCCTTCATGCCTTGGAAGGAATATTTGCCACTTGTAAAGATGGATATTTCCATCACTTTTCAAGTCTGGAACACAAAATGATACCTAATAAACTTTGCAAGGGTGACAGTGTCTGATTTCCCAAATATGAAAGTACTGATTCGGGCCAGAAATTGTGTCTGTCACCAATGATCCATTATGCAGCGTCTTTGAAAATGGAGAAAGAGTAAAGGACTGCCTTTGAAGATGGACCACCAGCTCTTCTGATCCTCTGTGGGCTTTTCATCTCTCTGATAAAAATCTGCTGCTTACGCATCATTCATTTGGCACATTTATCAGACATTGTGTGACCTCCTTGTGTAGGTGGACTTGAAGAACGTGATAGAAACCAATGTGTGAATTTTCAATTCAGTACAATGATACGGGGGAAAAATATTCCTCAGCAAAACCACATTTCCCTTCTTTGCAGTTTTAACTAACAGTCTCACGTTTTAAGTAAAGATCAGAATGAGAATTGTATCACGTTAGCCGTCGTTAAAAATGTCCCTCTGTGACTAAATCAAACATAGGCAACTGATAACACAAATGATGGTGCAACCCCAGTTCCACTCACCCATATAGGGTTTGGTCCCAGCCATGGACATTGCCTTCTCGGAGTCCTTCAAAACAGTGGCGATATTGAAGTCCGTGATGTGCACGTGACCTGCAGGGAACAAGAAGGAGAGCCGCTGTCTATTTGGAACCTCAGTTGCCCCAAGCGTGGGCCTCCAGGTCCACCTGAACGTCCAACTGGGCTGGATAGAGCTTTGGAGCTTAAGCAGAACAACAGTGACATATGGTCGTAATGTTACTGTTCTTTCATTATAATAAATGAGACTGAATGTTAGGCAGTGCCAATGATTGTGTGCCTAAATGAAGACACAGAATTCCCTGTGCTGTGCTATTTGCTCGAATGTGTGCTACTGGCCTGTGATGAACTCACGTCCCTTCCAGTGTAGACTCTCTGTATGCCTCCTATTATAAGATATCTGGAACCCTGTAGAACTACCCTGATTAGAAAACCAGGCAGTGAAAACCTTTAAGCATAATATGAATATAATATAAACATATATAGGGTGGGCCAAAAGTAGGTATACAGTTTTTTTTTTCTTACAAAGTAGATGTTCTATTTGCAAAGTAAAGTTTTAATTTTGCAAAGTGTTGCAAAGGTAGGTCTGCAGTTTTTGTTTTACAATACTTATTGGGTCATCTTTAGCCTCTCAGCTGTTTGAAATGTTTTCCGTCAACATCGATACATTCCTGGAGCCTGTCCCTGACACTGTGACATACGTCAGCCACATTTCAAACGCCGAAGAAACTAAACATGAACCAATGAGTTGTGCAAAATTAAAACTGTTTACCTACTTTTGCTCCTCCCCCCCCCATATGATGTGTGTGCCATAGTGGCTCAGTATGTAACACTGCAGGCTCAGTTGTTGGTTTCATTTCAATTTCCTCCCCCAGTCCAAAGACACGCATTTATGTGATTTGATGGCTCTAAGTTGCCCATTCTGTGCTAAGTTGCCCATACTGTTCTCTGTGATGACCTGACTCCCCGTCTAGGCTTCTCGAGATATGCTTCTTAGGATAAGCTCACAGCTCACCACAATCTTTAAGCTTTTGTGGAAAGTAGAAGGATCGTCTTACAGTATATAATGTGATATATGATAATATGACGGAAGATATTGCAAAACATATTTCAGAATGGGCAATGCTGTGAGAATGGTAAGTTCTGGCCAGCAAAGAGGTTTCGCAAGCCCTTCACCCTGTGTTCAACAAGTGCTTCCATCTGTATGTCTGTCCATTCACCCTTAACATGAGCATTTTGTCTCTCAGGTTTGACATTAACCTCCTTCAAACCAAAGACCACCATGATGAGCTTCTAATAATGCTAGGATAAAATATTACACAGTAATATATTGAGGCACTGAGGGTTGATGAAGAAGGGAGTCTTTAGCAAACAGCTTTAAGAGCCATCAAAATTTATAGTGTCCAAGAGGGAGGGAGTGGATTTCGAATGTTCTTCATAAATCAGTGTCCACATGACATCCAGTAGTCTGAGAAATATGTTCTTGGCTCATGTGCTCCCATCCATTAAAATGTGGAACATTAGGAAAATCCAGTGAAGTTACTGGCATTGTGTAACAATTTTTTGATTGTTGAATATACTCCGGGCAATGTTATGTAATTACATTGTTTTTTTTACCTTTCATGCATCTGTTCATTTATGGTCCATTATTTCTTATGAAGCATTAGGTAATACACAAGTGCCACTATTAATTTCAACAATAGTTCGGCATTTACCCATCAGAACGGCTGGCACATGGCATCAGGGTGCAGAGGAGCAACTTGAAAACAGCTAAGGACTGAATCAAGTTTCCTCCTTCACCCACCTTTCACATTTCTGTGATTTTCTGTGTTTGCTTTGAAGACCAGTCCAAGGCTGGAGCTTAATATCTGTGTGCCAGCTGGAACACGGGCTGCTGGGTGAGGGAAGCTCACTGCAGGACACAGCCACTGAACGTGAGGCTAAAATGCAACAACAACTGACCCACAGCTACTAGAGCTGTGTAGGTAGTAGTGCTTCGGAGATGACATTCTGGATTAAATGCATGCTAGTCTGACGGATATCTAGTAAACAAACAAGGCATCAAATTGGTGTCTAACGTTTCATAACTTTTTAAAACCCAGATTCATGTAAAAGAAAGTAATGCGGTCCTTTAGCTCAACTTACCATGCTCATCCAGAAGAATGTTATCTGGTTTTATATCCCTAGAAAGGAAAAATAGAAGGAAAGATACGTGTGAGACATACTGTCCTATAAGTTCATTCATCAGATATTATCCAGCTGTACACTGATGGGGAGGGAGCCTTATGGCGCAGTGTGGACATTGCACTGCTCATAAGAAGCTGCCTGTTGCATTACTGATTTAGCTACCAGCACACACGCACAGAGTAATCCATCAGATGTCAAGATAGATGCATATCAGGGGGAGGTGGGAGTATTTTTAGACAGGCAAATTGCATTTGCATCTCAATTTTAATGAGTGTGCAGTCCAATTAAAACGAAGTAAAGAATTTGCATAAACATCCCCAAAGGGCAATCAGCTATATTTCAATCTGAGGTCTGTTCTTAATTGTCTATTTAATGAGACACCACACTGTGGTATCTGCTATACGGGTATGCAAGATAAATCAGAGCCTTTTAGAAATCAAGATAGTCGAAGTTTGTGAAGGGGAATGGGAAATTCCCACTAAAATAATGCAAATTGTCTTGCGAGGCATTTATGTAAATGAGCAGAGTCCCCTTTGGAAGACTAAATGTGCCTTCATTTCCATTTCTGTACCCTGGATTCCATTTCTGTGAACTTGAAGTGACGTCCAAAGGTGAAGGTATGAAATAAAAGAGGAAATCCGAGACTATACCCAAAGATTATCCATATCTAATTTGTTTGGAAGGTGGGGTAAATGGTAATATTTACTTAAGTCCCTATATGGGTTATATGTAACACATTCCCACACAGAGAAATATGTGAAAAACATTCAAACTCATGTGTAATAGTCTCAGTGGAGATATAAAGATATAATGGAAACACCCCCCACACTTCCCAGTGCAGGCATTAGTCTGCCCATCAATAATTTCTATGTAAAAATTGCATTCAGTCAGGCAACAGTCAGGATAGGACAGACATACTATGTACTAGGGTGGTTACTGCTGATATCCCTAAAAACGAGGTGAGTCAGAGTCTCACATTTGCAGGGATGTTATCCGAGCAAAATCAGACTGAACTGATGGATTTTTCTGAGAAGATTCTCCTCATTATTGTTGGGCTACTGTTGATATTTCATATTTTAATCATGCTGGGACCTAGAATGGAATTGGTTGTTTATTTTTCCTGATGTGTAAAGCCAGTGGGATTTATTTAAAATGAATACATTTAAATTTAATATAACTAAAATAATTTATTTTCTCACCCTTTTTATCTGTAACAATGTGGGTATATTTAGAAATAACTCGTGTGCATTCTAGGGTCCTATTGGACGACTTGGGAAGCAGCAGTGGTCTGCAGGGGTCGCCAATGAGGGAAATATGACTTCAAATCCAGGTCAATCCCTGACCTAAATGATTGATTAAAGAGGTAGGGGGCGATGTCATTTTTGATGAGGGATATAGGGAATCAATTTCCAAGTGTCCTGGCTGGATGTCATTTAAGGATTATGTGAATATTTTACTCCGACAGGATTTTTGTAAACAGTTCATGTAAGGGACACCTGTAATTTCATCCTTGATTGTCTCATATGTCTATATGTTAACTTGGTACTTTGCTACATTTTTTCATTTAAAACCCTCAGTTCAGCACATTCCTTCCATATTTCATTTAAATATTCCATGACTCCATCACTCTTTTGCTTATAATGCTACTTAGGCTCTTGTAACACATTAGGGTGTGTTTGGATAGATTAGCCTACTTTGAAATAAGTAAAATTTGGATCCAGCCTGCATACAAGACAGATATGATAGCACTGTCCATGCATTTCAGGGACAATATTTCATTTAGACAATAAACAGCAAATGCTTCTAGCGGGTGTTCAGTTTAACACAGATTCTAGAACTCTTTTTCAGACTTGAAGAAAACACAAGATAGTTCAGTTAATTACAAAAGACCCGAGTTAGATTCCCATTCTGTAAATGAGTCTCCATGGCAACCTAGAAAGGTTATCAGTGTTCTCACATTTTGCCCAGAAAAATGCAGCTTTTACCACATCTTGGTACTGTTGTTGTACAAAGTATCTGGTTGCCTGTGCAAATACCTTTTCTGTTGAAAACATGCTTTAAAAAATAACACTCCATCCATTCATTCAGACTGGTATTTCTGTGCTTTTTTCATTAACTGAGGTAAATCAGAAATCTGCAGAGATAATGGTGGTTGATAGAGATTTGATCTTGATAATAATCATATTTAGTCTTTAGACAAATTCTTGAAGGTCAAGGGTTTCACATTTCTGCTAAAAATAGAATGTCTAGGTATTATTGTATTCATGAATCAAGGACAAGATTATCATCTTTTGCCATCTTCTAATACAGTCAACTGATTAGATATTTAGTAAATGCATAAATGTTATAGTAAATCATTCCCAGTGTCACAATAATAACATTTTTTGGCATATTGCTTATTTTTGAGATATTGTCCTCCAGAGATAACAGATAGCTTATTAAAACGAACAAAATGAGTGAGAAACTCAGGAAACAATCCGGAGCCCAGAGATGAATGAAAATGAAAGTATTCTTTAAAATATTGTGTAATTATTTCAGGCTTTGCTGGGTGACCTATAAACATTGACCATTCATTGAGGGTAATGATGCCAAGTTACGAAAATGAGTCCTCCTCCAACCCTTGACCAATGACTGCTGGGGCCTCTGTGACGTTCCAACCCTTGACCAATGGCTGCTGGGGCCTCTGTGATGTTCCGATCCTTGACCAATGACTGCTGGGGCCTCTGTGACGTTCCAACCCTTGGCCAATGATTGTCGGGGCCCCCGTAACATTCCTTTCTTTGACCAATATTTGTCCTTCATGTGAAGCTGCTTGAGTTACAACTTCTAGTATCTCTCAAGTTTAGAGCTCCAAGGGATCAACGAAACATAGGGTGAACCGAACGACACCAAGATTGCCGAGGATAATAATGTGGCCTCGCCTCAGTGCCCACTGTGTAAGTGTAGCCTGTCCTGTGTGGCTGAACTGCTGTTAACACTGCAGAGCCAGGGGTCATTATCTCTAGCAGAGTGAGCACAAATCCCAACATGGTTACTTACAGTGTGTTCTCTGTTCTCCAACTGTATAATGGAGTGAGTAAATAAACTCCACAGAACATGATTGACTCAGCTGAGCAAACCAATAATCCTGAGATTCCATGAGGGAGGCAAAATTTATATCAAGTCTGTTTCTGTACAAAAATCCCTCTAGAAAAAAATGAACAATGCTTACAAAACCAGTACACGACAGCAATAATAAGCAACAGGTAGACATCTTGCCGCCAAGTGACCTACCTAAACACAGTTTTACCTCGTCAAAAGCACTTTTATTTGAAGTCCATGGTCGAAGCTGCTTGTTTGTTGCAATTTATTTGAGCGATAGAGAAAGGTAGCCACAACAATGCGTTGTGCAGAAACAAATCAGGGAAAATCGATGTCTGAGATTCATGTGCAGCCTTTCATATTTGCGGGATACTCAGATTTTCTTGGATCTGTGAGGTGAGTAACCAAGGGAATTTGAATTATACAGATGACTGTATGCATAGTGGTTTTTGAATTACTCTGCGATCCCTCAGGGACTCTGCAAGAGGTGAGTTTTTGAGTAGAGTTAAAATCGTCTTTGTACTTCAATACTGAAGAAGTAGAGATTATTATTTTGGTGCTTAAACGGCAAAGGAAATCCACAGATTTCTTTTAGTATTTTCTGAGGACTCAGAACATAAACAGGGCTCCATTTGACAACAGAGCAATTTTGTACTTGTTACTGGGCCACTCACTGGAAACTTTGCTTGGAAGCACTTGTGCCTAAATAGGTTCCTTGATAACTGTACACTTGTGTTGCCTCCCTCGTACTCACTTTGGACAAATGTCTGTTAAATAAATAAAAACGAAAACTATATTGGGTTCATGTTAATTAACTGACTACACATAATTTCTTGTTAGAAATCCACATTGTAATAAGCTACTAACCTTTTTACCACTTCAATAAGGCATGGCATGTTTGTAAGAATATCAAATATATGTACATGTTAAAATGAAAAGCAAATCTTTTTTGCTCTCACTTCCAATTAAGACAATAGTGAAATCCTTGTCATCTGAGATTTTGAGATAATAATTCATCCTGTCAGTTCTCCCTTTCAGCCAAGTATAGGATGAATAGCAATTTCTTGTCAGCCTTGTTACTAATGCTAGTCTTTCCTGCTTGTCTGTCTAGCTTTTCGAGATGAAAGAGTCATGTTAGAGATAATGTCTGGGGATGATCTTGTGAAAATAGTTCTCTTCTTCAATTAGCATTGGCGAAATAGGGTTTTTTCACCAGTCCGATAAGAATGATACTTCTCTTTTGAACAGCCAAGAAGATAACAGTTGTTAAATCGCTTCCCTTATTCACCTTTTTTTTTGTGAATAACGAACTAAATCGAGTTATTTCCTAATCAATTAAACAGATGGTCTGTAAACGTTCAAACAAAACTTAATACTTTGATTGAGAGGATTGCTGTTACATTGTTTATTCAGAGTCTTTGCTGCACAGAGGTGATTCATCTTCTGCTTACCATTCAGCATAGATTCTTGGCATATGCTGTGGAGTTAAAGTCTGTTCTCTGTGTTTTCTGCAGAAGTCTAGATTGTAGCCTTACCTCTAATTACAAGACAGATACCATCACTGGTGTTTAATTCAAAGAGGCTTTTTATACTAGATTATTGTAGTTCTATTTTTGCATGCGGAGCCTTTAGACCAGTCATTTGCTTCAAATAAACTGAATCTTTATAGTCACACACTTGATAAGCATTACAACCAAAAAAGGGGAAATGTGCAATTCATTTAAATATGCACTAAGTATTACAATTGTTTTTTCATGGGATGTTAACTAGATAAGCAAATTTCAATAACACTAACATCTGCTGCATTTTTTATTGCATTTTTTAACAGCCTGCCGTTATACTGCTGGGATGACTAAGAAACTGAATGATTGTTTAACACGAGCTGCAAAGGTTTATTCACAAGGAAAATAACCTTTGATTTTTTACTGTGACGCCATCAGGTATAAATCTTGCCTTCAAGAATATGTTTATTCATATGATCACAACAATAATAACCATTACAATGATAAATATCATTAATGATAAGAACAATGAGATCTGATTAAGGAAACAATAATATCAATGATAATGACAATGAGAACATGCAGTAGTGTGTCAGTGTTTTCGGTTGCCATGGTAAGAGCACTCACCGATGGATAATGTGGCAGCATTGCAGGTAGTAGAGAGCTAAGGCCAGCTCACAGATGTACAGCTTCACAGTTTCCTCCTTGAACTGTACATTCTGCTGCAGGTGGTAACGCAAGTCTCCCCCGAGCAGAAGGTCCACCACCATGAACATGTCCTCCTCATCCTGAAAGGAGTACCTGGAAGGCGAAGAGGAGACACCACTCACAATGAAAATCTGACTGCTTTAAGCTGGACGTCAGACTTTTTCCAATACAAAGGAAGTCCTGTCTGCATACACAGAAAACAGTGTTATTCCCTTGTGTTAAAATTTTAAAATGCCTTTAAAATAAAACTAACCATCCATCCATCCATTTTCCAAACCGCTTATCCTACTGGGTCATGGGGGGTCCGGAGCCTATC
>JAODJX010000015.1:19267972-19281840 GCA_026776945.1 Isichthys henryi
TCCCCCCCTTGTGTGGGTGGGGGGGGGGGGGGTGGGTTCGCCCGCGTTGTTGTTTGGGGGGGGGGGGGGGGGGGGGGTTGGGGTTTCATTCAGTCATGGGAGTGGAGAAGGATCTCAGTTCATTGAAGACATGCTCCTGGGGGCAGCTGATCAAGATGATGCTAATATGGTGTGTATTAGCCGGCTTTATGTGTATTTGTACGGATGCATCTGTGTGAATATTCCCCCCATTAACACTTGTGAATGCTGTTCCCCCCCCCCCCATAGGTGAGGCCATGTTATAAGAACTAACTTGTCTACAAGACAAAAGGAATGCCAAAGTGGAGAGCCGTTCACTATGACAACAGGGTCCTTACACATGTTTCGTCTCAGAGGTGCCCTTCCACGTGCCTGTTGGAAACCTGGTAAAGGTGGTGTCTGTGTTAGTGGTATATGCATATGCCACCATGTATGCTGTCTGCCCAGTATTTTGAACACCTTCCAATTCTTCAGGAGGAAGATAAAGCCTGCATTCAGTTACAGGAGGTGGGTGGCCTTCACATTTCAGACAGGCCAGCAACCAAAGCCATATAAAGAATAAAATGTGGATTTTCAGATCTGTAATGTTTCTAAGTGTGTGAAGATTAGGTATTAAACGTTCCTAAACTCACAGGGTTTCCATTACTACCATGGCCATCTTTTGTGACATCACAAACTTGGCTTCCCCCGCTGTGAAAACTTCATACAAAAAAGCAAAACACACTAGTCTCCTCCGACCGCATTAGAGAGAAGAATTTAAACAGGTCAATTGCTGTATGCAGTGTTAGCCGAGATGGAGACGCATCCGCTTTGTATCTACAGAGAGAACAGCACAAACACCAAGGTTCAAATGTCTGAAAGCATTAATGTTCAAGTACAAACAGTGACACACATGTGGCAGTTCTGCTCACACATCTACACACACGCATTCTCAAGCACATATACATTCATCCATCTTCTATTACAGCGTCACATCAATGCCAAAACTAGAAGGCAATAAAACACAATGTGAAAAATATAATCCTGTAAGTATCCCATTCACAAGTGCAAATGTTAAACTCACAAGCACAGAAAGAATAATCGCATGTATCAAAATAACTCGCTCAACTTGTCTTTTTTCCTTGAATGTTTTTTTTTTACTTCTCGATTTTATAGTTATCCTCGCACACCAAGTGGGTTACCTTCAGCAGCTCTCTGCACTCAATTAAAAAATATTTCATTCGAGTATTGGTAGTTTGAGGAGGGGCTCATGACCATGTTCTGTCAGCAAATGCTATTGGCTGATGGCGCCTAGTTTTGTGACTGACTGCCTATTATGAAAAGCTTCTCCAGAAGACAAAGATAGCAGATGATAGTGATGGGAATTCAGGCTCTTTTTAGAGAGCCAGGTCATTTTAGTGATGGGAATAACAGCTCTTTGAAGGGGGCTGAATATTATGGCTCGATTAGTTCTTTACGGGGTAAGGGTTAGTAGGCTTATCTATGAAATATTCACTAAGGCAAGATTTGGATCAGATTCAGACTTAGACATACTACCAATAATATTTCATTTTACATGTGTAGACTAGGTTTAGCAGCACTAAATTAATTGTACTGCCAGGCCTAATGTGAATGATTTGCAATATTCCTCTGCTGAATTTACCCACTGTATGAAATATGTTGTAAAGTTGGCATACCTTGAAGGCAATTCATGCAACACTTTCTAACTTTCTTTGGTACAAATTCTGCTCATTCTGCCTTTAAGAAAACAAATATGAAAAAGGGCTTTATTGAAATGAACACAGAAAGTGGACAAAACAAGGCAGACCACAATGGGTCAAACAGGTAGGTTAACACAGGAAAAACTCTGAAGTACACACACGAGAGGACAAAGAGGAACGTTGACAAGTAGCTAGGTTAAAAGAAACTCATGGTTTAGCTGTCATAATAATAACAAAGATAATTTAATAATAAACTCTTTTTTTATGAGCATACATTCACTTGTTGCTCACTTGCTCAATTCATAAATTGATGTTCGCCACATCAAAATGAAAATAGCATCTATGAAATCAGTCTATTTTTATGCTGATGGGGGAAGAGGCAAGTGAGCAATGGGAATCATTGAAACCGTGTTCATAAAAGACTTAAAGCTTGGGTATTAAATTATTATTAGAAAATAGATAAACTATGATTTGCTTTGATGAGCTGCACTTCCAACATCTCTCGCATATATTCATACGTTTTGTCTTGTTTTGTCTGTTTTTGTCAGGTTCGGCACCTCATAGAAGGCAACCCACTTGGCGCATGAGGATACCTATCAGTTTGAGCGTAATAGTATGATACAGAGGCTCAAGGCTTAAAGAAGCTGCCATTTCTGCTTCAGCTTTGCACCAACCTTCAAGCTATGTGGCCAATAAGGTGATGCAGATGCAAGAATATGCCACGTGTGCTGCAGTCTCATGTTTCACTGTGATTTCTCATAAAAATATTAAATAAAATAACTCACTCTCAGGGCAAGTCACTCATAGTGCAGATTTAAATACTGAGGACACATTTCCCTTGCAACCCTAGCAAGAAACACATTCCCTTATGTTGTTGCCAAGCTGGTAGATGGGGGGGAGTTACAATTCTGAATTGTCAATTTAAGCACATTTTACTGCAGTCAGTCAAGCAAGCACCAAGGGAGGTGCTCATGACATAAGGAATCAATTTACAGATCTGCCTCCTCACCCACAGCCCTGTGTAGCTGGAAGAATGTGCGTTAGTGTGTGTATGTGTGTGTGTGTGTGAGTGGGTATACCTATCCTTATGGGGACAAAATGTCCCCATAACGTGATAAATATCTGTTTTTTTTTCCCTTATGGGGACCGGTTTCCAGGTCCACATAAGGGAAAACTCTATTTTATAAAAATCAATGACTGCCATGAAAAAACTAAAAATGCAAAACCTCTTGTATTTTGTTTGGGTACTTATGGTTATGGTTAGGGCAGGGTAGGGGTTAAGGTTGTCATAGTTAGCATTACAGTAGCAATTTTCCCATAGAAGTGAATGAGCGGGCCCCATAAGGGTAGGTATACCCTACATGTGTGTGTGTGTGTGTGTGTGTGTGTGTGTGTATATACAATTTGTGGAGCTTGGTATTGAAGCATCAATGTTAATGCACCATCAAATGTCTAAATGCTATTATATCCAACCACGTGGGCACTTAAATGCCCGCAGAGGTAAAAATGAAACGGAAATGACTGTCCGGGAAATGGAATCCAGGTTACAGCAGATGGTGGTGACCGTATTGCACTTGCACCTTCAGCTTCTCCAATTTGATCAAGAAAGGACAAGTGGGGGGGGTTAAAATGTGAGACTGAGGCAAGAATATGGCTGCCACACAGAAAAAATACATACGCCTACACAGTGGATGAAAACAGATACTATATCTCAATGTGAAAGAGTGTAATTCATTTGCCCACATTGAGAGGACGATCCAGGTGAGTCTGAAGATCTTTCCAGAGACTGCTGCCTAATATTAGAGGACATGGAAAAATAAACTTGCTTATATTTTGCTTTTGCAGCAACACTACCCTACAGGTTTATTCAAAATAAACAAGTTGTATTGACGTGAGATGGCAGTAAGACGAGAGACAAGCTCTAAACAGCTGAAATATATTGCCCTAGTATGAATGGATTGTTCAGAAAATAAGGGAGAGCCTGGTGTCACAACTCCTGATCTACTGGCTCTTGAGGTTCCGTGTCAGGATCTGTGGACTCCCAGATCCCCAGGATGCATGTACTTCAAGTTGTCAGAGCTGCAGTCAGAGTTACTGTCAGTGTTTTTGAGAGCCAGTGCTCCTGGTTCTGGCCCTTTGACCACCCATCCTTGTATATCAATGTCTTAGCTACTCAATGTTTTACTTTGGTGGCTGTTAGCAGTTTCGGCTCTCTCTGTGACACCCCTGGTGATGTGAGATGACGACTGCCTCTCTCCTCCTTTAGATTTAGCAGTCTGCCCTGAAGTGGAGGACTGTGTTTACCTGAAAAACACTGGCACAGCGGTGAGAGCTGTAAAACCCTCTCACCCTCTAACAGGAGAGGTGCCTGAGATCCAGTACAAACAGAAACATGTAATGACGCCCAAGGGACCAAACAGTTTCTACATTCTAATATTGCCCATCTCACGATAGCCAGAGCACTGCACATAAATATCTGGCATGCGTTGGGTACCAAGAGATGTCACCTGTATGGAAAAGAAAGGGGATGGTGATGTCAGCTTGAAAATGAATATCCAGAATAAGGGCTGATGTCTTCCTTTCACTCTGTCCTACAATTCCCACCTCTTTCACGAATCTCCAACAAATGTGCAATGATATCCATCACAGCCTCCTCATCTTTAATAAGGGTTAGGGACCTGTAATTGAGCTCCCTTCGGCTCCAAAACATCCTGTAGCAGTGAGTGCTTGCTTGGCCAGGACACCAGTGTATTGATTTCTTGTCCCAGTTGTGTTCTCTCCTAGCAACAGGCCGAACACAGCCAAGCGAACGGCTGCCATCTGTGTCTCCAGCTGCATCAAAGAGCAAAGCCCCTACCCCTCAGGCCAAAGCATGCGTCAGTTCACTTCCCCCGGCATGCACCGTTTCCTCCCTGAAAGAAGGCATTCATCATCGATCCATCTCAACACAGGACTGTTTTTTTTGGATGAACTCATGACCATCTTAACAAGAGACAAAAGCCGCCTCAACAAATACGAACACCGGGTTGCCTCCATCAAACAGGACTTCCAAACGACTGATCCAATTGACACTGACGATGTTCAACGGCTGTGAAAGGAGGGCCAAGAGCCTTTCTGCCAACAGGAAGGTACTGCCTTCAAACTCCAGAAAGAATGCTGTGCCCTGAACCGAACCTAGGGCAAATATTTTCTTTGACTGGAATGTCTTCAAATGTTAGGATTTACCCAAGAGGGTTATTGTTTCAACTGGCTTGAGTTAATAGATGATACTCAGGCACAATTCATAAATTGATGTTACTAACCACCACAACTGGGGAATTCTGTGATGCTTTCTTGGTATGATTCAATATTTTGGGGTTCTCGTTTAAGTTCCATTGTTTGGTAAATAATAAAAAAAGCTTTAACAGCCAAAAGTGTCCGGATAGAAATACAGTAGTTAAGACAATGCTGTGAGCTGAGCTGTCTCCCTCATCCATATCTCTCTCTGACAGCTGAAGAGTTGCATGGTCTCGCTGCATTAAACAACATTGCAGACAGACAAAGATGGGAGACAATTAGGCCCTTCTCTTTGCAGCTTTTCATCACAAATGTTACTGGTGAACGTTACCCTTGGTACACAAACTGACACGCAAGGTTCCCCTTCATAGCTGTTCCGCCATCTGACAAATCTTAGTTATTCAGATAGTTAAACTCTTCCAGAGACATCTTCATCTGAACAATGTTTGTTTGAACAGCTGAACAACTGAAAATGACAGAATGGTTACAACCAATTCATAAAATTACAGTGAATGAAATCTTCCTTAAATTCAAAGTTCAAAGAAAAATCAGCTAGAAAACAAAGTTTACGTAGCTTATGCCAGTTATCTTTATTAAATCCCAATCCTACAAGATAACATGCAAGTACAGTAAGAGTGAGAACATCATCTCGTTAAGCATAATCCGGTCATTAGTAGCCAGGCAACACAAACAAAGTGAAAGGCAACATGAACTAAATGAACATTACGTTTGCTGAGATGGGGTCAGCACAGAAATGCTCAATGATTCATCAGAATTAGACTCCCCAAACTCTGACTTGAGGGCCTACAGCCTAGGCCAGTGATTCTCAATCTGTGGGTTACAACCCAAACTAGAGCTGGAAATGTAAGCATTTTAAAACCAGCAAGCTCCTATGATCAGATTTCCCATCCCCAGTCTTAAATTTAATCTATATAAATGTGTTTTGGGTCTGCAACTGCTTATCCCAAGACTAATGAAAACAACCAATCCAAGAAGCCAAATTAAGCCAAATTAATTTAAAATTCACTGGCACATCCACACTTGCAAGTTTATATAGGCATTGATTGGTGTGAATTGCAAAGTGTAATGTACACTTGATCATAGCATTAATTTAGACCTATACTTGATAGAGAGTCGCCACTGAGCTGGCACGGTAAAATTGGGTTGTGGGGCAAAATAAAATTGAGAACCACTGACCTAAGCCATGAAGTATGCCAGAGGCATGGGGGGGGGGCACAACAAGATCATCTTAGACTTAAGTAGTTTATGTCACCGGTGATATGAAAAAACCATTTAAAGTTACCTTCTACTAAGTAGATGATGGTGTGCTTCTGTAAACCCTGTAACCGTGAACCTGTAAACCCTGTCACCTCCCCAGGAACCTGAATGTGAAGAGTGAAGGGATTTACTTATGGTTATGATGCTACATTTATCGAAGGTGAAAATGCAATTTTTTTCCATAAGAAATGGAAAAATGCTGGTCTGATATTAATATTAATATTAGTAGCATAAAGACAGCTGTCCTTATTCATTAAAACACCAGTATATTGCTTATACAATTCAGGTTCAGCCCTTATTTTAAATGGCAAAACAGCAGGAATCCATAGTGAACATTTCACCCTGCACTGCTCCCCTAAGACCTAAAAATAAGAGATTCTGTGCTGAGTTGCTTTCCAAGGCTCTAGATGATGAACCTGACAAGGCTGATTGTTCAGCTGCGAAGGAGCCTCGTGCTCCATCCCTGCATTATAGTTAATCTCCAAATATGTCAATTTTGGCATTTTTAAGTCGATTTGGATTCACACATGTTTGTTTAATCTCCCATTGCTTCCCTAGTCTTCTTCTTCTCACCTGGAAACAGCACATTCTCAGAATTTATGCTAATTGAGAAATGAATGCCAAATTGGCACCACCCATCACACACATACACAGTTAGTACGTTTGCTATGCTTGCAGGAGACTCCTAATATTGCAAAGGTGAGATTATTACATCATACATATGCGTAGCGTTTGCTAATCCCTTGCTACCTGTAAGCACCTGTTTCCACAACTGATAAGGAAGTAACCTGTAGGTTAGCTGATTAGCATGAATTCAGCAGCACTGCCCAGTTTTCCCTTGGACAGTTGCCTGGTGAAGCCATGAATAATGTATCCGTCCTCCAAAGTATTCCGGCCACTGCCTGGTCGCTAACCAAACACTGACTGTTTACCATATTTTATCGCCTCAACACAATCTAAAACCGGTTTAGGTTAAATCAATCGTTAGTAATATATTTTAGCAGCGTATTTAGCACTTTTTTATCCAATGGGACTTATACATCTTTATAACAAAAGAAACGTTGCTATATCATGTGAATTAGCTACCTGGAACATAAGTGTTTCAAACAGAAATACAGTACCAACCGGAAACTGAACCAGTTCGCTTCATAACGTAAATCGTTACCTCTAGACCTTTCAAACATGACAACAATGCACCTATACATAGATATTGATTAAAATCTGTTATTTATAAGCCTGATGTTTCTCAAAGAGATACTTGAGTTACACAAAAAAAGGTCAAACAAAACTGCTATATATTTTTAAACCAAGTAGGATCAGTATAACTGAACAAAATATTATGAAGTCTCAGCCCAGATCTATTGCATTTGCAGTGGCTTTACTTCTGTTGTCCGGATTACATAGCCGCTTTTCACATTTACGCTGAGAGCGTTGCCGTATCCTTAATTTAGTTTGTTGCCGCTCAGAGCTGACAGCGTGTGGCATAAATAATTTATTCTTTTAAAACATGCTCTTAGATCTCGGTTGTGTGAGGTGCCTTGCTGTTTCTTCACTGAAGAACGTACTAAAGGGGCCATCTGCAATGCAGGTGACCACGGGCGTCGATTAATAAGCAGTGGTTTTCTGAATAATATAATCACGCAATATTATAATAATCAGAAAAGCTGATGTTCAAATGTTCAAACTAAAAGAGAATCACAAGAGATTTCAGAAAGTGCACTAGAAGGATGTTCAGCATTAAGAAACATGAAATTGGCGTTTCTGACGTGAACTGCCATCGAGTGAGGCTTCGCCACCGTGGCTGAACAAGGAGCTGGACCCTTGTGTCACTCAGATGCTGTCTTGTGAAAGCTGACTGTAGGAGCATGTCTCTGCAGATTTACTCAGTTGGGAAGTGGGCACCCACAAGCATCAAAGACAGAGCCCAAAGACCACCAAACCGAAGCCAACAAGATGGAGGAAGCACTTGGAGATTCAGTACCCGCACAGCTTGTCCACCTCTGTGCTCCCAGTAGGCCTCCAGCTAACCTCGTCTATCACTTTATTTATTTATTTATTTATTTATTTATTTATCTGGTTCCCTTACATGGTTACAGCTGATAAACCTGTGTGATTCTTTGATAATAAGAAGGTCTTTATCAGCCATCCCTCGCAATATTTCGCAGCTACTGCTTTCATCCCTAATTAATTCTGAGGAATATGTTGTTATCTTTCTATGCCCGTGGTAGGCGACTTATTAAAATTAGATTTTCTTTGAGGAGTTAAATAACAGATTCTACCCTTGCATTTCATCTGTCTTTACTGATAGACTTGCAAATACAACCCAGTCTGATTTGATCAGCTGAGAAGTGTGTGTGTGTGTGTGTGTGCGTGTATGTATATGTGTGTTTGTGTTTGTGTGTGTGTTTGTGTCAAAGACAGGAGTAATAGGATAAGAATTTTACACAAAACCTTCACTGACAAATTTCTGTGTTTTCAATTTATGGTTACTTTTTAATGCAGCCTAACACCACAAGAAGCCTACAGCAGTGCAGGAAAAGTCTGATAGAGGTTTGTTATTGCTTCAGATGACCCACTATGGAAGAGGTTGGCCAGTAATTCCAGTTCTTGTGTTACTGAAATATGACTAAACACACAAGAATTCAATAACACTTACTTTAACCTCCACCTTCCGTTACCTCAAATCGGTACCATTGCTGACATAAGATCCACCGTGACAGACCCATATATTTCAGAAAACTCCATGCTAAAAAAAATACATTCATCCTTCTTCCAGCCATTAATGGACACTAGATCTTAACCCAGGCAGTTTAGGGCACATGGTAGGAGACATCTGACATGAGATGCCAGTCCATCGCAGCGAAACACGCACTCTCACAAACACAATCACACACTATATATACTGTACAATCTCAGTACACATCTCAGAAAAGCAAAATCAATGTCTAAAAACGTGAAATAAGTAATATGTTGAAAGACACCATGTAGAACGCTACATTTATGTATCTAAATTGTCATACTAGCATTATCCAAGTGTCTCGCTAAACTATAGCTACTAGATTTACAACCGAAACATCGAAGAGTGCCGATAAGGAACCATCATGGCACGTATAGGAAAAAAAATAGTTATTCATTTATGTTTGATGAGTGGAATTAATAAATCATCTCACTACAGGGGAAAAAGTTAAGATTTTTTTTAGGCACAAAAAAGCGATTAGGCTTTCGCTTTTTGAACATATTGTTGAGGATGCATGCGCTGCACGGATAGCCCCCGCGAGCAGGAACAGTACGCTGGACAGCTCCTTACCGTCCTCGTCCTCATCAAACACGGGAGTTTTGTGGGAGTGATTTGCGCCCATATTCCGGAGCTTTTCTCCACAACCCACAGGGAGTCGTCCGATAAGTCAGTCACGGGCATCCCACGAAAAGTAAAATATTTTTTCTGCTTTTTTATTATTGTTCTTATTGCATTTTCTTCCGGGATAAAAGAAGTCCATACGATTTCCTAATTCATTCTTTCTCCTATTCACTATGCCACTAACAAAGTGGAACCCCACACCTTTTCGTTCATGCTCACAAACTGATCTCTAACTACCGAGGACCTAAACAGAAGCGCTGATGTGTTACACGAAAATAAAAGGAAATCCCAGCTGTATATGAGGACGATCCATTGCACCTTAAAACAATCGCATCCAGCTTCTGAATAATTCGGTTTTATTTCGGTGCGGGGGACTTCGAAAGGATTGATAGTGAATGAAAATGAAAAGGAAAGAGGTCTTCTCTGAGCCGAAAAAAGGGATGTAGTGGAAAGCCTACTAGCAGGTCCTGCAAACGCGATTTCCCCGTCAGTCTGCAGGAAACCCCACTCCGCCCCCAGCCCAAGGCAAAGAATAAATCTGATAAAGCATGGATCATTTATGTGGGGTTGGGAGAGAGAGGAGTCATTTAATGCAATTTAATTGTATTTCTGCTTGAAAACACGTGTGACCAGGCTGGCAGTTAATGTTTCTACGTTAAGATTCATTAATTCAGATAACTGTGTACATCTATCGATAATTTTTATTAGTTTTAAATATTTTTAACGAGATTTCAGGGTGCAAAGTTTCTGAACACTTCTATTTACTAAATTCATTTTAAAAGAATACTTCAGATACATCAAATGTTTCTTCCCATTTGTAAACAACCTAATATTTTTCTTTGTATTAATTTAGCAAAAATAGAATCAAAATAATACATTTTACTGTTGATAATTAGCTACATTGTAGGCCACATAAGATAATATGCCACTACTCTATTAGCCTCGTGCCTCTTATCGTTAAACTGCCTAATTATACTGTTCCTCGGGGGATATATATTTTCTGCGAGTTTAATTAGGTAAAAAAACAATTTAGTTTAATATCCTAATTATTGGAATTCCGCCGAAATCAAGCAACTTTAAAAATAGTAAAACAGCCAGAACATAAAAATGTTAGACAAGAAATCACTCAGCCATTATGGTGGTTCAGTCTGGTTCAAGTCAGGTTCTGTAGTGGTGGCTGTTCCGTACAATTGTCTTTGGAAGTGTTCTGCCAACTCGGTTTCTTCATTTACCAGTATTTAAGAATGACGCATCTCTGCTAAAGGTACCTGTATCACCACACCACCAGGGGCCTCCTCAGAAGGGGAGATGGGGAGGATCATAAAGGAGGCATTTCCATGCCCACGCAAACAGCAGTTGTATATGATTTGTTTCAGCAGCAAAGCCTTTCTAAATAAACACTAAAAATTTTTAGATGTGAAGATGCCATAGATCTTATTTGCTCTGCTGAGGGAAGCTAATATATCGTGACTTACATGGTGCCAGTGAGTCACAAATTTACTATATTCTCTAAAAATCTGCAAGACTCTACTTTTAATAGTCACGGTTGGTGCCAAGTGGTTTTGAGAGTCATACCAAGTTAGTTTGAAGTAACATATATTTGTACGATCATTTCTGGCATATAAATTGAACGAAACTAAGGCGTCAGGAGTTGGAGGGCACTCTCAAAATGTGACTGCATGAGTGCTAGATGAGATGGAGTCCATTATGCAGACAATGCTGGCTTGTAAGACATTCAGCAGCACAGAAACCCCCCCACCACGCAGGCCAAGGCTACACTGAGCGAATTCTGTGCAGGCCATGTGTGAATATGCTTACATTTTCCTCATATATATCTCCCTCATGCCTTTTACTCTGAATGTTATCTAGTTACATGACATACATATCACTGAGGGAGGCTTGGCTCTCAGCTTAAGAGTTCTAAATTATCCCTTCTCATCTCTACTATAGCAATCAGGAACTACCCAGATCTTCTACAAAAATCACCCTTTAAAATACAAATACCCTGTACACACTTTTGATTGTACCTACACCTTCTAACTCTATTAAGGCAAAACGGGGCTTTTCCCCTGCATTCCTAATACGTGCTATGTATTAGGAGTGCAATGGTATGATGGCATATCATGATAAAAATCTGCAATAGCTATGCATTAGTGCCGTTCTATTTTACAGTTTACAGTTTAAAAGATGACATCACCACACATTAATATAAACATAGTTGTACATGATACATGTCCCAATAACATGTAATTATCAACAGAAATAATTGTTGCATATTATGTTCCCAATTCATGTCAGTTCAGATTGAATTCCTAAAACTTGTAATTTGCTGTCATTTTCCTGACGTGGAGGTGTGACGCTTCCCGCATGCAGTGGACAATATCCATTGGTTAGCTGGCTAGCTAGTAAATAACAGTGTGAAGACGTCAGCGTGTTCTGAGGAAATGGAGGCTGCGAGTAACATTATCAGAGAGCTGCACGCTCCACAAAAAGTACCTGTTCAGCCTTTCAGATGCATTTGGAATTCAGACAGAAAGATAGAGTTATTGTTGAGAATGACTTACCAATTTGTATATAGGGCTGCCAACTCCCTCTGACAGCATTCTTTCATATTTATTGGGGGGGGGGGGATTTACATAACTTGGCGATTAATTGCTTATACGTTCATGTTAAATACCATCCAAAAAAAAGAAATATTCAGTACAGAAATTTATTGGTGGTGCAGTGGTTAGCACTGCTGCCTCACACCTCTGGGACCCAAGTTTGAGTCTCTGCCTGGGTCACATGTGTGTGGAGTTTGCATGTTCTCCCCATGTCGTCGTAGGGTTTCCTCTGGGTTCTCCGGTTTCCCCCCACAGTCCAAAAACATGCTGAGGCTAATTGGAGTTACTAAATTGCCCGTAGGTGTGTGTGGGTATGAGTGTATGGTGTGTGAGTGTGCCCTGCGATGGGCTGGCCTCCCATCCTGGGTTGTTTCCTGCCTCGTGCCCATTGCTTGCGGGATAGGCTCCGGACCCCCCGTGACCCAGAAGGATAAGCAGTTTGGAAAATAGGTGGATGGATAAATAGTGCATATATCAGTTTTGCATGGGTTTAGTAAAGCAATAAAGCATTAAGAAATAAATGTTCCACTCCACTATGTCCACCAACAGACTGTTTTATTCTCAGTTTATAACACTGCTCTCAAAACAGAAGATGAATATTTTAATACAAAATAAACCCTGCTTTGCTGCCTTTGCCCTCTATCAGCTTCCCAATGAGATGCTAAGCTCTCATGTTGTTTATGACCAGGAAGGAATACTATAAGACTCCTCATACTATTCCTCCATCTGGTTATTAAAGTCTGCATTGTCGGCACAAAATAGCACATTATGATAAAGATACTGCTAATGTAGGATGTCCAGATACAGTGTTTTCAAAGTTCTAAACCGGGACACTTATATAGCAGATTTTCAGATGGGCAAATATTTCAGTAATTTCTCAGAACACCATGATAAAATCAGAAACTGTCTCGGTCAAACCGGGATGTCTGGTCACCTTACGCGTTAACACATTAATTCTGACAGCCCTAATTTTTTTAAATCACTAAAAATCTTCAAGATTGAAGTCTTGAAATTTCAGGAGACCTCTCTCCATTGGCTCTGTCTCCTGGTCAATCTGGAATGGCTGGCAACACTCTTTGTAGGACATGTGGTCCAAGTGTAATGGCCAAAACAGGCTAAAACATCAAACCATATATTATAATAATTTTGGTTTTCTGTAGCTTGGTAACCTGCTAAAACAATGCATAGGCTAACATTCACACAAACCATGTCACTGATGCTGGCAGTGCAATTTATGATTAGACATTTTTTTTAAAAGACAGGATATATAAACAAATTAATAATTACATTTTAAAATGGAGCCCTCCTATATGCATGCCTGACACATATGTGTGATTTCCAAACTGCTTTCTGTAATCCGCACTCTTGTAGATTATTTTGCTTCTATCTTTCCTTGTGATTTGCATAATACTGCCTAGTGAGACATTAGCATCTCCCTAACACTCTCCCTACTGTCAAATGAATAGAAGTTCCCATACTTGTACATAGCAAATAAGAAACATTTGCATGCATAATGTAAAAGATTTCAGTAAAAACATTTTATTCCTATTACTAATATTAATATATCAATCATTAATAACTGTGGGGGGGGGGGGGGGGGTTAAAACTATTCAAGGGAACGGAAGGGAAAAGGGA
>JAODJX010000015.1:19300668-19325464 GCA_026776945.1 Isichthys henryi
AGAGAGCTCCTGATAGCTCTTAGCTCTTCATTTTACCATGCTTGGGAACAGCCAGACAGCTCCTGATAGCTGGTAGCTCTTCCTTTTACCATGCTTGGGAACGGCCAGAAAGCTCCTGATAGCTGATAGCTCTTCATTTTGCCATGGTTGGGAGCAGCCAGAGAGCTCCTGATAGCTGTTAGCTCTTCATTTTACCATGCTTGGGAACGGCCAGAGAGCTCCTGATAGCTCTTAGCTCTTCATTTTACCATGCTTGGGAACAGCCAGACAGCTCCTGATAGCTGGTAGCCCTTCATTTTACCATGTTTGGGAGCAGCCAGAGAGCTCATGATAGCTGTTAACCCTTTATTTTACCATGTTTGGGAGCAGCCAAGGGCTCTTAATACCTGTTAGCTCTTCATTTTACCATGGTTGGGAGCAGCCAGAGAGCTGCTGATAGCTGTTAACCCTTTATTTTACCATGCTTGTGAACTGCCAGAGAGCTCCTGATAG
Source organism: Isichthys henryi (assembly GCA_026776945.1). NCBI lineage: Eukaryota > Metazoa > Chordata > Actinopteri > Osteoglossiformes > Mormyridae > Isichthys > Isichthys henryi. The sequence continues at coordinate 19,301,161 of JAODJX010000015.1, forward strand.
CTGTTAGCCCTTCATTTTACCATGATTGTGAGCAGCCATAGAGCTCCTGATAGCTGTTAGCCCTTCATTTTTCCATGTTTATGAGCAGCCAGAGAACTCCTGATAGATGTTAGCCCTTCATTTTACCATGCTTGGGAACAGCCAGAGAGCTCCTGATTGATGATAGCACTTCATTTTACCATGTTTGGGAGCAGCCAGAGAGCTCATGATAGCTATTAACCCTTTATTTTACCATGTTTGGGAGCAGCCAAGGGCTCTTAATACCTGTTAGCTCTTCATTTTTCCATGGTTGGGAGCAGCCAAAGAGCTCCTGATAGCTGTTAGCTCTTCATTTCGGCATGGTTGGGAGCAGCAAGAGAGCTCATGTTAGCTGGTAGCTCTTCATTTTATCATGTTTGGGAACAGCCAGAGAGCTCATGATAGCTGCTAGCCCTTCATGTTTCAATGGTTGGGAGCAGTGTGGGAGCTTATGATAGCTATTAGCTCTTCATTTTACCATGGTTGGAAGAAGCCAGAGAGCTCATGATAGCTGCTAGCCCTTCATGTGACTATGCTTGGGAACAGCCGGAGAGCTCATGATACCTGTTAGCCCTTCATTTTACCATGGTTGGGAGTAGCCTGAGAGCTCATGATAGCTGCTATCTCATCATGTTACCATGCTTGGGAATAGCCAGAGAGCTCATGATACCTGTTAGCTCTTCATTTCACCATTCTTGGGAGCCGCCAAAGAGCTCCTGGTAGCTGTTAGCCCTTCATTTTACCATGGTTGGAAGCAGCTAAGGAGCTCCTGATGGCTGTTAGCCCTTCATTTTACTATGCTTGGGAGCAGCCATAGAGCTACTGATAGCTGTTAGCCCTTCATTTTACCATGGTTGGGAGCAGCCAGAGAGCTCCTGATAGCTGTTAGCCCTTCATGTTACCATAGTTGAGAGCAGCCAGAGAGCTTGGAAGCATTCAGGGAGCTCCTGACAACTGTTAGCTCTTCATTTTATCATGTTTCGGAGTAGTCAAAGTTGGGTTTCCCAGACACATCCTCATTTTGGGGCCCTATCCAGATGTACGTGTGGTTTTTCAAAAATCAGCAATTTTTCCAGGTTTAGCACTGTAAACCATATGACTTACTTTTGCAAATTACTGTGAGTACTAAGTGAAGGAATAGGCATAAATTTTCAATAAGCTGTACGTCACCCACTTAGTATCATTACACTGCATTTGCAAGACTGCTTTCATACTTTGGTTTCATGTGCACGTGTATCACATTGATTGGTTGAAGTTTGAAAATTGATGTCACGCCCACGCAGGCGGAGACCGCCAGGTGCGCTGCATTACGGAGGACAACCCAGAGTATAAAGCCAGTCAAACCACACCGGCACCCTGCGAAGTACTGAGCTCATGTATATCAGCCATACTAAGCGTTTGATTGTCTATTGTCTCCCTGCTTTACCTAACCCTGTCTGTTTGCCTTTTGTCCGTTCCTTACCCGCTTTCTTCTCCCGTTCCAGACCCGCTCCCAATCCTGACTTTCCCGTCCCGCTGAGCCCGGCACGTCTTGTTCCCGCTCTCCAGTGTTGTCCCGTCCCGTCGTTCTTTGTAGGACTGACCACCCGGCTTCTGACCCTTACACCTGCCCCCCGACCATGCTTCTCGCCTGATCCCTTGTTTGCTTCTGTCTGCCTTGCCCCAATAAAGCCTGCGCAGACTCTCACCTCTGGATCTCTGTCTCGGGTGCCCTGACAATTGAACTTCAGCTTATGATTTTGTAACTATTGTTGAAAAAGACTTCAATTCACAGATATTGTGTCAATTGTGTACAGATTGTAAAATGAGTTTTACCCGGGCAATATTTTTATTTTACAGTGTGGTTAGGTAAACCTCATTAATATTCATAAGAGAAGTACTACCTGATTGGTCCATTAATGTAATAACTCATTAATATTCTTATCCCCAGCCACATCCTCTTTTCGTCTCACCAAATATGATAACTCTAAGCTTCATTTTACTATACATGGGCCAGCTGAAGAGCTCTGTTTCTAGCTTCCAACCACTTCACCCAGTCAGGCTTCGGGGTGGGGAGCCCATCGCAAGCAACACAGAGCACAAGAGTCACACATCCATCCATCCATCCATCCATACCTGCTTGTCCTGTGCAGGGTCATGGAGGTCTGGAGCCTATCCCAGAAGCTATGGAGGTAAGGCTGGAAACAAGACAGGATGAGGCACCAACTCATCACCACACAATCGTATACTACAAGCAATTTAGAAATGCTTTTCGTGTGTATAAATGGAGATCTACGACTTCTGGGTGCTGAAGTACATGTCCCCCCTCTGCCCCTAAAGGCTGTCACCCTGCAAGTACTGGTCCTGGTACAAGCTCATGCTCCATGAAATGGGTTTCCTACTGCTAAAACTGGAAATGAAAGTGCAAGTTCCTCCACAGCACTTCTCCCAGGGACCCAGCAGGCCAAATGTCACGGTCAAGTCTTTCTTTTATTAATCCGAGATATCCAGGGCTCTTGGCGTCGCCATAAAACTATTACGAATTAATAGTCCGTGTTTCTTTGCTAAAGTATCAAACGCAGTTTAATCGCACAACCATGCATGCGTGCCTGTAAAGATGGAAATTCCTCACCAATCGCCCGCAGCTGGCCATCCTTGTACTGCAGTTTGCTCGGTGTAATTACACTGCTGATTAATCACCATTAGGGGCGAGTTTTTTTTTTAACTGCGTCACAAAGCCAAAAACGCCGATCGCTCTACTTAAGCAGTAGGGGTCAAGCTGTTTTGTGTTTTTATGTTCTGTGACATTGCGCTGAAATATGTAAAGTACTCCATCGTAAAAGTCAACCATTTCGCCCACGGGTGGCAGAAGTAATTCCGTTTGATAAATTAAACCGGGCTGTAAAAGAAAGATCAGAAAAAACCCTGTTTCCCCCCCCCCCATTAAAAGGCGTGCTGAAGCAGAATATATGTATATTTATTTATGCATCATGTTTTAATTGTTGCCGTTTACGAGTGGTTCAGGCAATTTTCCATCGCATTTAGTACTTTATTGTGTCTGTAAAAATACTGCTTAGATTTAAAAAAATTTAAGATATAATCCTAAGAAATTGTAATGACACCTAACAGATTTGGCAGTGATTAGCCGCGCCGTATAGCCCCGCTGATAGGTAATTGTGAAAAAGCACAATTATGAATCCATTCAGATCATAAACATCACAAGCGATATTTACCCTTCCCATAAAAACTCACAGATTTTCGCCGCTGGGTCTCTGCAGGGGATGTATTATAGCACGGACAGCGAATTCATATATTAAAAGAAGATTAATACCTCTTAATGTGTATGTAGATTATTTAAACCAATTCTGTAGCATGCTTTGCTGAGGTATAAGATCCAACATGCCTAGGTATGTTTTTGACTGTGTTCATGGTCCTCCTGTAACACTAAAAACCTGAGGTGGGTGGGGGTTATTATACTAAAATTTAGTGTCCTTCTTATTTGATTCCAGTTTTATTTTTAAACTGAAGGACAACCTATAGCTGGCAGACTTTCCACATATGGGTCACAGCAGTGAATGGCCATTGAAAGACGACTTTGCTCTCAATCAATTGATGCAATGTTAGAGACTCAATGACTCCATTGAACATGTTCCAGAGAAATTTCTGAGAAACACACACACGGGAATGGACTGGACTGTCAGCGGTGAAAAATATGACAGCGCACCGAGTGGCATTTTGCAGACTGTACCTTCAGAGGCATCTAGTTTGCCAAGAGTTGCTCTTGGTTTCCAGGATGTATAAATCTAATTAAACCAAACGTGTTAGTATTGGATTTAAAACGTGTGGAGGCCAATTACGGTGCGTAAATAAAACAGTGCATCAGTCAAGGGATACATTCAGGTCAAACTAGAGTCCGTCGTGAAGGAAATCCATCTGCCTAGTCACTGACCCCAAGGAAGTGCTGTTTCGTACGCTTATCCCGAGAAGGATCACAGACGTCAGTTCGCCGTTAATGACGGCCGGTTTACAAACACTGCATGTTTGCATATGTCCGAATTAAATGACACGCTCGATTTGCCCGGCAGAACATTTGCTGGCTTGCATTAAAAGTACCCAAAAAAAAAGCGACGCGGAGAGCACGGAAAAGGTGGATTTTTGTGGAAGAACACCTACGGCATCCAACATACTTACACTTTAATATGCAGGACAATCTGCCCGAAGACTCCACAGTTTCAGCCTGACGCGTTTGTAACTGTAATGACATAAATGTATGACTATATGTTCTTTGGTTGAATAGACCTTCTGTTTTCATGCAGGGTTTACTGGAAACCTCTGGAAAAGGTTATTGAGTTTGCATTATGCTGTCAGCTTAGACGCCTTGGATCGCATAGATCTCCCTAGTGTAGATTTATAAGTTGTTTTATTTTTTGCATAACTTGTAGAATATTATTCTCAACATTAACTCGTGCATTTGTAGCAACAAAATCGAATAAATGTCTTAGTGAGTGATAACATTGTGGCTGGAAAGAATCGGGACTATCTGGGACTATCTAATATGTTAATTAAATTGGGATGTAGTCTTGAACAGGGTTTGCTGAATTATTTGAGCAAAACCAGATCTTCGATCCTTCCTTGTGTAAATCACGACTTCTTATTGTTGTTTTACTGCAGAATAGAGATGGCGTCCGCAGATGTACACACGAATATTTTGCGATGATGAGCTGGTAACAGGAGAAAGTGAACGAGCTTCTCAGTGGGACCAGATTAGATCTAATCGTACGCTAACATATTGCTCATTACCGTGCCGCCAGCTTTGCTCCAGGTTCTGTTATATTTCTGCTGTAGCCGTGAAATTTTCTAAATCAATCTTTCTGCACCATTAACACGTTCATAGCTTTTGTTTACTCAACGGATAAAGACCCGTCAGTAACACAGCTCAACCTTAACGTGACTAATAGTTACTTATTTTAGAAATACTTTTTGGAAATGTTACGTAAACCGCTGAGAAACATGTTGCAGGTATAATTACAAACTCCTGCATGGAGTGGGTTATTAAAGTAATTATTTCAGCTTGTTTGAAATTGGCAGTAAAGCCCACCTTTGGTCTACGTGTGCAGTTTGCATGTTTTCCCTGTTTCATGTGGGCTTCCTTTAGCAGTATAACGATATGTAGTTAGGCTAACTCGAGTCTCTAACTTGGCCATAGTGCATGTGTCTGTGCATATGTCCTGTGATAGATCCAAATCCCATTCCGGGTATAAGCCTGTGCCGCCTCACATAGACTCCTCACTTGTTATGACCCTGTACTAGATGAGTGGGTTTATAATGGATTTATTAAGCTAGCATGCACATTAGCAGACGTTTGCTTACTTGCTATATCACATATCTGTTGCTCTTCTACTCCCGTTATGACTCTTCACCAGAATTTTCTATTAAAAATCTACCTTGGAATTTGGGGTCCCCCCACAGTAAAATTTGCAGTCCCCACTCTGAATTTCATGTCACAAGGTGAGCCTGCTGGGGAACTGCCCAGAATTCCACATGGCCAGTCCAACCCTTCAAGCACATGCTGCGCACTATTTAGTGAGTCCTGTGCCGTGTCTTACCCATGTCTTTGCGGCACGCATGAGTCATCTAGCACACATCGGTGGAGGTGAAGTAGCTAATTGAGGAGCAGTTTGTAGAAGCAAGTCCGTTAATGTCTGATAAAATGCGTGTTTGACACGGGCAGCTGAGCGGTTGTCTCACCTTTTGAGCAAATTTGCATAAAAAATTATGTAATTTTAATGTCCCATTAATGTTTAATGGGAGGATACTGGAAATTACCTCCTGATGTTACCTGAAAATATTGTATGAAACTGCAAATCTCTTGTAAAGCATTTTCTGAAAGAATAACTGTTTATTTAGTTTGTTTAACAAGATTTCTTAATAAGGGACCCCAATGGTTAGTGAAACTCATTTTTGTTCGTGAATGAATTCGGATTTCTCAGTTGTTGTGTTTTCTTCTGTAAAGAAAATGACCACCTTCCCTTCAACAAAGAATATGTATAATCCATCACAAAATCCAGACTAGGTAGCTGTAGGCTTACAGTGAAATCCGACATTACGGGGGGCAATGTGAATTAATAAGGAGCAATGAATTGAATTTTACCTATTGAAAATAATACTATTCAGCGTGTTCATTGCACCTTTAAATATTATTGAAACCTTTCCTTCACAGACTGTCCTGAGCTGACTTCAGAGCCGGCTCGCCTACGTTTGAAGTGCGTCTGCCGACCGATTCCTGTTTTCAACAGAAGGTGGTGCCATCGTATTTGTACAAAACAAACCCCCCTCCCCGCAGTCCACGAGCGCGCACGGGAACAAACATCCAAGGACATCGCACATACACGCGCACCAACACCTGCCTTGAAGTAATAAAAAAAGGATAAATAGATAAATATACATTATTGCAGTATGAGTTTTTACTATTTCCCACTTTTTTAAAACCAACACTGTATTTTGATACATGTCCATTAGATTTTAAAGTGCAAACAATATTATTCTTCTCAGTATTAAAACATTATTATTATTATTATTATTATTGTTCTTGTTCTTTTTTAATAGTGGCAGACGTTGTAGTAGTATCTCATATCATATTATCGCAGGTTAAAAATGGTTTTTGATGCACGACATATATTTTCAGTAGCTTTAGTATAATCTATTTGCCTTAGTATTCAAGAGTGTAAGATGTTTCTGATCATAATTTAATTCTTCCACAGTGCTGTGCTGGGTTCTTAAGTTCACTGAATACCGATAACGGCAGTAACGGCTGAAAAGTTAAAACATTTAAAAAATAAATTCCATATAAAACTGTTACGGAATAATAGACCCGTTAAAATATTGTATGAAAAACTAAGAATTTTACACTATGAGAAGGTGCGTTCACGAACGCATTGACACATTAATGCGACTGAATCGTTTAAAATAATAAGAAATAGGATCGTTTGCTGTTTATAAGTTTGACCGTTGCAATATTTGTTAAAACTGCATTAAAAAGAGTGTTTTAAAAGAAAGAAAATTATACATGTGACACGTGATTTTTGTGTCCAAGTAGAATGTGATGGAATGTTATGTACATGCCCTAAACGTGACTAGGCCAAATTAAACAACAGAATTAATATTAAAATATGTATTTTGAATAGCCCACAGGGCTTAGAAAGCACTTCTGCCGCATCCTTTATCGGTATAAAATCTCTTAACGATGTTCAGAGTTTCTTTTTATCTTCGCTCCTCCACGCGTAATCGCTGGTCCTTTCTGTATTTCATGTAGGATGCAGTTATTGCTGGATGAAAACCTTGCCCATCCGTCGATAGATAAATATCACCAATATATTTAAATATATTTAAATATCACCATATCATGTTAAACGTGACACCGACTGTAATCTCGTAAATTTTAACCTGAACGCTACATACTTTATACATGAAAAGCCTGTAAATTTTTGTGAAAAATAAATCGTTCGGTGGTATTTTAATAAAAGAACAATACGGTACATCATTTGCTATACAGTGTGTACTAATCACTCCAAGTGCAGCTTTGGTAGGAAAATCCTAACATGGTATGCGCTACTACATAACTAAACACACAAAAATGGGCTTGCAGATGGGAACAGGTCAGGATATTGATTTGAAATATGAAATTATTGTATTGTATATGATAAATGTTGTATTGATTGTGTTGTATCTGGCATATTGAAAAGGGCTTTATCATTTTAAAGTATCTTTATTATTATTATTATTATTATTATTATTATACATATAAGACGGGACGCTTTGCCCGGTTGAAATCTCTCATATCGCATTTTAAAATCAATTTTAAAAAGTGCCCATGGGCGAGAATATTACACGTTTATCCTTGCTACAGCATATAGAAACTCCTAAAACACGAATCTACATTATACCATAAAGGCTACTCTGCTATTTAGCAAACTGCGAGGAAAGCATCGCATGCTTTTCGGATTTTTAAGCATGATGTCCAGGTGACCTTTGCTATTTTTCTTGCATGCGGCAAAGGCCTAGCTAAACTGAATATTTTTTCTTCGCATGTCTTCCCGCAGAAGATGTCATTCCACATGCAAATGAATACACGGATTTTTGGTGTTAGGTAAACGACGTGTGATCGTTATCCTGCTGTTGGTGCTCTCGCCAACCGTGGGTCTACGTGGCGCCAAGTAGCACGAGTAAAAAGGAAAATAGTGATTCTCTCTGCTAACTACCCGTTGTGATCTTTTGGCTGATAAAAACAAAAGTGAGTTTTGTTTTCTCTTCGGCCTCGGGCAAGAAGAGGGGAATAAGAAAAAGGAGGGGGGATTCCCTTGAAAAGAACCGACAGATCTTTTTACTCTTTTGTGGGAACTTTTCTTTTCAGGTCGAGCGCTCATCCGTGTGATTCTCAACTTATTGTCATTACTTATTTATTAATTGTTCCCTCCTGGGTGTAATTGAGCAAGGAGCGACTTCTACCCCAGAGGGAGGACAAGCTGGTGCCTAGAGCGAAACCTGTCACGTTGCAAAGCCTTGTCTGTTTGACAGCTGCCTGTGATAGATCGGGCTTCACTCCAAAAAGCAGTACTACAAATGATACCGGTTAACACTCTGCTCGTATTTTTTCTCATCATAACTTATTCATGTTCATGTAACTTCACATGCAATTTGTAATTTAGTCACCTAAATGATAAGGCTCGGGACATTTATGTAGCATAAAAGCTGCGAATGCGTGAGTGAGCGAGAGAGAGAGAGAGAAAAACTGTTGCGCATCTCAGATGTTGAAAGTTTCATTGACATTTTCTAAATGATAAAAGTTCCGCCTTGCCTGCAGCTACAGCCTAACTGGAGCCAACGTGAGTCTGCGGAAGACAGTCTTTGCTCATTACAGCAATTATATATCGCTCCAATTTAACCTCAGCCCAAAACTTTAGGAATGTCTGAAAATTGCCCTGTAAAAGTCATAAAAGTAATATAATACATAGCGTGGAGTGTAATTATTCCTAATTAGCTTGTTTTTATTTTGAAGTGTTAGAAAAGTATTTTTAAAATGCAGAAATATACAGTACTTGTATCGTTTCCACTGTGCCACCACATGAGTGTAAAGATTTCAGTCGCCTTTCCAAAGCACAAGGAGTACTACCTGTATAATATAATATCTAAACGACGGTGTAATGGGACTCAAACCTAATAATTCGGGCCTCGATCCAATCTCTAATTTAACCAAGTTTTTTGAAGCCCCACTGACTCGTAAGGTCCCCCTGAGCTTGCCCGGCGCCAAGAAAATCTAAGGGGGTTATTTCAAAGCAATAGGTAACAGCTGTAGAAATACATTCCGGGTTTTGTTCAGTGAAATGATACGTGACAGTTTAAATACACACTGTAACATTTAAAGTGCTAAAATCGTGGACTGGTGGTTCGCATATATAAACCCCAAACGTCAAATGCAAATCGGCGTATAGTCGATAAATAAACTTCGATTAAGGGTGTGTATTGAGAAATTTCTTCATTTGCTATCTTAATAACATAACTGAATCTTTATGTCATTATATCTAGAGTAACAAAATAAATGTTTTAACTCTGGAAGTCCCTATAAATGGAAGATAATCATGGAACCATAAATAAAACCTGCGTTTTTACTCAACGTGAAAGCAGAATGAAATGGAGTTTGGCTAATATGTTTTTAAAATAGATGCTAGTCTATATTTTTCCAAACATGCAAGTGAGCTTTAGTATTTTTGGGAAAACTGCACATTTGCATTTTTGTTAAAGATGTGTCTATTGCATTCTGATTTCATTCAAAGCCGACTTAATTAAAAACATGGATTCTTAATAATCCGCGTTTCAAACCCATAATTGTACTTTCCTCACTTGGGACAAAGAAAAATGAATGTGTCAAGTCTTTGCTTATATAAAATTTTGTTTTCAGCTCATTGAACGTGGGATACTAAAGTTTTGTGGCAACGTCGAAGAAAACAATGTGAGTTTCATAATTTAGTCGCATCTCTTAAAAAGCAGGCAATGGCAGCGCTAAAATGTAATCTCATTTTGAGCTGTATGTGGTGTCTCACTCATCAGTCGTTCACTTCCTGTTGAAATTGTGAATGTTCCGGTACATATAAACGATGCGTAACAAAAAAATGAACTAGTTATGTGAATTTTGTCGAAATGCACAGACGTTAGGATTTTTAATCAACATTGACAACTACCGTAATGAAAAGAATAAATTTTTTATTGTTAATTTATTTAACAAATATATTCATAATATAAATGATGATATTTTCAAATATACAGTATATTACAGTACACAAATCCCTTTCGAAGGGAACAGTTATTAAACAGACAGTGCTGTTAAATTTAAAATGCTATGGTTTACGAAAGAGCAAACAGCTGCTTATCAAATTTAGAAACCCACACTTTTTTCTTGCATGTTAAGAATGCAAATAAAATTGCTTGACCCTTTCTAGATTTAGAGTGTAATAATTACCTTAATTAGTGGTGAAAGAACAATCTATTTGGGGGATTAAGGCCTGTTCGGGCACAACGCCATGAAAGACAGTGGTATTATAAAACGTCAGCCGTATAAGACGCCTGCGGGTTTCTAGTTTAATTGTTTTTCCGTGTTTTCTCGATACAAGATCGGATACGGCATGGTCAGGCATGGCATCGTTAGTACAGGTGTGCAATTGCCAAAATATATTACCTGCTCGAGCCAACATGAGTTTCGCTTTCTATTACTTTTTTCCCGCATTAGACTACTGGTCCAATTATTACATATTGGAGATACGACACTTTTGAGTCTTTTTTTCCCACGCACTCCTGTTTGCTGGCGGAGCTTGAAATCTTCGGCAAGAGCTCCTATTAAGCGCGGCCTTGCTCTTCAGGCCAGGTGATACATGCTGTATCCAACATGTGCGGCATACAGTCCAACAGGAGACACCGGTAAAGAATGCCGCTGGAAAGGGTGCGATGCTCCATACGATGCTGGGACGTGGGCGCCGAGGGGAAACGAAATCCCAAATGCTGGGGGCAGCATCGGCTTGGCTGCCATTTTCAGCTTTTCCAGTTCTGCTTCCTGTAGGCGTTTGGCTTTCGCCCGCCGGTTCTGGAACCAGATCTTGACCTGGGTTTCAGTCAGATTCAAGGAACTAGAGAACTCGGCCCGCTCGGCGATTGACAGGTACTGCTTCTGTCGGAACTTTCTCTCCAGTGCCAAGAGCTGCGATGTGGTAAAGGGGGTCCTCGGTTTCCTATTAGTTTTATGTTTTCTCAAGGGACAGGCGGGCGGGCTAAGTCTTCCTAAAGTAAGCAAAGAAAGACAAAATTAATTAGATTTCCTTTGGGTGAAATGCAAAACAAAATGCTCGTGCTATGGATGTGAGATGGGTGTTTATAATAAAGGGTTATTCTGAATCGCTGAAAGTAACGTAAAACGGATAAATGTGACATTTACAATCATCTGACATTGACAGTGATTTGCTTTGAATGACTTACCAATGCGCCGGACAGCTATTCATTAGTCATCTATAACATTTATTTGACGTGTATTAAAACAATTTTCTAATTGGTCCAAATATAGCATTCAGCATTTTAGATGTTTTTATATATTATATTCACATCAACCATTCTATTTTGAGAGTTGACATACATCAGCAACAAACTTACTTGCGGGAGGAGGCGAGAACCGAGGACTTTGTATCCAAGAAGTTCTGTCCTGTTTGTCTGGGCTTTCTGATTTGACAAGTGCGTCTTCCTGCATTTTCATCATTCCTCCCACTGAAAATGGCGAGCCCATACCTAACGGCGAAACCGCAGTTTCTGTTCCACTTAGCGATCCCCTTCTTGGACTCAGGGCATGGGATGTCCCCGCGACAGGCGTCCCATCAGAAGCTGACAAGTCTCTGCTGGGTTTCCGATCAGCCATGAGAGCCTCGACACTAAAGGGAAGAATCGCAACTTTTGGCTTCTCCGTCTCCTCTTCGCTTGACATGTTCAGATTGGTCTGCATCTCGCTCCTGCCGCTGATGACACCACGTGAAGAATCTTCAGCTTTCAAGCCAATTGGTAATGTAGACATAGCGATACTTGGGGCCATACAGAGACGATCTTGCCTGAAATTACTACTACGGGGCTTAAAATGCAATTGGGTACAGAGACTGAAGACCTCCTGCACTTACAGCATAGTCACGTTTCTCCAAAGTTAGAGCGAAGGGCATTTATTAAGGCAAGCAGGGAAGAGCGTCGTCCAATCAACGGAATGGTGGGCGTGGCTTGGTCATTCCGCTCGTTTTTACACGGTTTTGCCAGTAAACTTGTACTTCGGGGTTATTTGTCGGCATTGCGATTGTAAACAATTAAATGAAATATTACAACTGGGCATAAATAAAAATGTATGTTAGAAATAAAAGCACTATAGCGTATAACGGGGAGAAATTTCGAGTCTAAAGGACGGAGGCTGCAGGATGATATAAACTTCTACGTTGTAACTGTAATGAATTATTTTTATTATCGTTATTCCAATTGATGTGATTCCCGTTATTGTCGTTGTTTCTGTTTATATATATTGACGATCTCGTCATATATTATTTATGAAGCATTGTTTACCGAGCCTATTCTGCAGTTGCTTTATCCGGATAGTGATTATTCCTACCTATTACCCAATAACCAGCTAAAAAAGAAAGGAAAACCTCTTCTGCACATGCAGGTTGCACAATGTATACGGCTTTCTTTAATGTAATCGGCCTCTTGCTGGGAAAAGTTTATTGATAGCTGCAGGGCTGTAATCACATAGAAACACACAGGGCCTTCAAGTCATTTTAGGGTAATTATCGGGCTTGGGGGAGGATCGCCGGGATTTTCTTCCTTTGACTAGATCCATTAAAATCAGAAATTATGTGCATTCGAGAGGGGGTTGGGGGTAACATGGGGCAAACGCTATATTAAACTGCTTGTCACAGGCGTATTTCAAACTTATCTCTGTTATCGCAACAGAAACACGTTTGCTTAAGCGAGATTTTCGTTTAATGAAAGAGTTGCAAGGCGTGCAGGAGGTTGGGTTTCCAGTGCACAAAATTAAAAAGTTGAATAGTTATCCAGATACAATTTAGAAATAGCAAATTTATTTCAGTGTCCTTGTTTTATATTAAATTGTCCTTGCTCCTTAAAAACGCAAGAATTATTTGCAGCCATCGTTTTGGTTCTTTTCAAATGAAATCTCTTAAAATTTCAGCCTGCCTAGTCGCATGGAAATGTAACAAGTATTTCCTACTTTCATTGGTTTTAATGCCTTCTCTGGGAAGCGTCTGCATTGCTAATTGCTAAGTATAAACAATCTGTCACGATTAGTCAGTCCCTCTAATAGGCAGACAAGTTATGTTGTTTTAGGCGCCAGCAGCGGCTTGATCAAAGAGTCCTACTTCAGGGAGACTATTGAAAAACTTTAACCCGCATCAAGAGCGCAACCCGCCTCCCCCTGCCCGCCCTAGCCCTGGGACATTAGGCTATTCAGCCTGAAAAATTAGCTTTCTCAGCCGATCGCACGCCATTTTCCAACTTTTTTTTTCATATGGACTAGTTTAATAATGCTCAAAGAAAAAGGTCAGTACCCCCCACTAGTCTTCATGAGAGCGCCCCCAAAGAAAAAGATTCCTTGGAACAAACTCGGGGGCAGTGCTCTCAGATATGCAATGTTATGTTACGCACCGCTTGGCATTTACTTTGTGAACTACGGCAGTCTTACAACAAAGGCATATCAAAAACATGCAAAATATACATTCCATTTGAAAAAAAAAGATTTTAAAAAATGTACACGGTTTTTTAAAGGCGCGCTGCCTTTTAAACTTGAAAATTTACAATGCGCTGGAATGCATATAAACCCAAGGGTTGTATCATTATTTGCCTTTTTTCTTTTCTCTTTGGGTAAACAGTAATTGGTTTGTAACTGATATAAAATGACATGCAAACAGTAATTTAGCATTTCCTTAATTCCACATCCGGAACTCAGAAGAAATAAATCTGCAATTAAGTTTGGAAACACTTAGAGCCTATTACATAAAATGAGTAGCAGTGTGTGTTCACCCTCTCGTTCCCTTTGATGTGCGCAGATCTCGTAAGTAACAGGTCTGTTTGAAGTAAGTCCCTCGACGAGCTTCTGCCCGCTCGCACTTAGGCATTTTCGGACGTGCACTCGTAAAATGGTCCGCATAAACACAAATATGCACACACGAAACACATTAACGCGTCTGCGTCTCTCCTAACATATACGCCTGTCTGTCGCGGTGTGCACGATTAAAATCAGTTCAAATAAGCAAGGGGCTGTAGTGAGATTTCAAGAAAACTGGGAGAAGACTGTCCGAAATGTGCGTTTTGGGCCATATGCGAAAACGGCATCCTTCGTGTTTACTTCAGTTTATGTGTGTAGGGACCAGAAGGACATTGGCATTTGAGAACAATATGGGGGGGCAATTAGCATCCCAAACACTGCCTTTATTAAAGTAATGAATGTGCCACGAAAAAGACGATTACCATACCGTTTTATTTTAATCTCAAGGCAACAAATGAGGGTTGAACTGGGGTACAAAACAACAACGAGCCACTTCGGAGCTTTGTTTAACTTTATAAACTCAACCTTTGATACGGAGTCCGGAGGCAGGGACGCCGGACAAAGACCCTTTGTCGTCCTCCCACTGAAAGTTGTCTTAACCCTTTTCATGCAAAGTCTGTCAATTTTGACTTTAAAGACTTAAAAGGCATGATAGCTATCAAACGGAGTTTCGGGCCGGGATGTTTGCCCTCTGTGAAAGTGAAATCTAAATGACTTCATAACAACCAGTTGAACACACATGTGTCTTATTAAATGTAGAGGCCTGATTTTTTTTGCGATGTGCAGACTTGATCATCTGTACTATTTATTTATTAAATTCAATTTTGAATTGAACACGATAATAACGAAAGTAGACGGATAAACATGCAGAGAGAGTTGTGCCTTGTGGATTTAAAGTGTGTAATTTATAGATACTCTATTGCTGTCTTTAAAATATTATAATGCGCATTTCTGAGAGGAATGCGTCTTTTTTTTTTTTTGAATGGCCGAAATTAATTTGATCGCGACATTTTGATGCACTTGCAAAAGATAAAAGGAAGGGCCGGTCGTCTCCTTCAAGATCTCTATAATTATAGATAATATATCCTATTTCAAAGCAATTAGCCCAATCAGGCGTAACGAGGCACTTTGCTGCCAGAGAGTAACAATGCCTTACGGTTATTTAAGCTTTAAGATGTCATGCAGACTCTACGGCTCTTCTGTTTGCCTTACAGTCTTGGCTCTGGTGGTAGATCCGTGGCAAGCTTGGTGTTTTTAACTGGCACATTTCACTGTAATTAATAATAGGGGTTATTATGCTGCTAGCCAGTCAATACTGAGTTTATAATGCTAGGGTGCTTTTTGCTGAGAAAACGGAGTTGACACAAGAGAAACGCCCGCTTTAATCACTGTCACTCGTGCCTTAATGTTTTTAGTGGACATTACACATAGGTTAACGCCCGATGCTTTAACCTCAATGGACATGTCAGTGTTACATTAATGGAGTCTCGGTTTAGTGAAGAAGTCACAGAGCCATGTGTCAGGGATTAACAGACTCACGTTTGCAAATGTCAAAGCATCTCACCTTGTCAAGCCTTACTGGAGAGCGAGGTATGTCAGTGTGCGCGTGTTAATGAGACGTACGCACAGAAACGTGCTTCTACTAATTGTGTATTTTATTACCCTGTCAAATTTCCTTCCAATTCCAAGAAAAATATGGCAAATAGAAAATTATTTTATCTTACTTTAAATTTGATCAAAAGTAAATGACTTTCCCTTATATTCGTTTTTAATGTACCTAGCATCATGCAGTTAATATCTGCCTGAAAGAGCGTCTCCTCCGTATGGTCCATCACTAATAAAATTCTGTTAAACCAACAAACAAATGACCTTTGCATTTCCAGGGTGTGTGTATGTAGATCCACGATGATTTCATTCAGAACGTATTTAACAATTTTGCGGGCAAAACGTTCATTTAAACTTTTTTTTTGAAAATGGTATATTTTCAAACTATGCTTGTTTAAAAAGAAGGCTACGTTAGCCACCAATACTGAGCTTGCAGAGTTTCCTATGAGGCTTCCAAAGACCCCAAGGTTTTTAAAAGGGTCATTTCTCAGGTTGATTGTCGCGAGCGATGCAGGAAGACTTGTCTGTGCGTCATTGTTATTCAAGGAAATACCGGTTTGCCTGTGATTGTCCAGCTTTTGGGAAAAGCCAGTAAACAGATAGTGGACTTTTATGTGGATGGTAAGCAGATGAAGACCTGCAAGGAGCCCTTGGAGATCCAGCTGGAACAATGTCCGTTTAATACGTAATTTGTGAAAAATCCTGTTGCGCATTCATCATCATCACCATCACCATCATCATCATCATTATTATTATTATTATTATTATTATTATTATTATTATTATTATTATTATTATTATTATTATTATTAATAATAATAGTAATAATACTTAGTTCTTGTATATAATGTTGATTTGTTCAGCCATAGAGTTAATCAATCTTATTCAGGAACAACTTAGAATCTCAAACTTTAAGTTGTCTTAAATGCATTGAAATATATATTTTATTGAGCAAAATACAAAATTCCCTAAATATAATTCGGTTGCGACCCATATTCAGTCTTTGGTATTGCGCTGCTGCATTCCCCATGTTTTAAAAATCGTGTTTTGCTCCAGTATAAGTCTCATACCAGGCAAAAGTATCAGCAGCCCATCAGACAAATGCTATTTATAAATTATTAATATAATTTATCATATTAATGAAATAGTAGAGGTAAGGCGGACATTTGTTGAAATTTATTTAGAGATAAACTTCACGTGTTCTATGCAAAAAAATAAGCAATAATACATATCAGGAGAAGGTGGCTATATATATATATATATATATATATATAACATTGCATACTTGTGTAATTTTTATTGCACATGGGCTACACCATTATACCATACTGTACTATAAAACTATAGCCTAATAGGTTTTTAAAAGTGTGTCAATTACTAGTAATACTATTACTAAAACTATTACTACTACTACTACTACTACTACAACAACAACAACTACTACTACTACTACTAACAATAATAATAATAATAATGCTATAGGCGATGAAGCATTTCTTCCTAGGTCGAACACTGCTGGGAAACTTTTCCAGCGGATGCAGCGGTTTCCGTGTCCTGCTTGTATCTCCTGTGAATACAGGCTACAGAAGGCGGCCGCTTCGTTTCAGCTTCAAGAGATCTAGAATTACGCTTTGCGAACGACGGTCATTAAATCGTGGATTTATGTACATCGTTTTCCTGTCGCTTCTGTCGCTAATGTTATTCTTCGGTTTTTCACCGACAATTTATTATTATTATTATTATTATTATTTGCTTTTTGGTGGAGTAAATTAATATTTACTCCACCATCTCTCATATCTTTTCTTTATTCGCTCAATTTCACATCTGGATTCAAGATCGGATTAATTTTTAATTTAGATTGAGGAACGGTGCCTACGCCTGTCCTTTTTGGGGTTTCCATTGACCTGCTTATGCTCATCGTGTAGCTTAAAAATAATGCGCAGTCAGTATAATTATTACCCATTAACGAATATCTCTGCATAGTTTTTGTCACTACAGCGGACTCTGATTTAATTATTTTGGGATTCATTTTACTATGCTGAACATTGGATAAATATTGGTTTATCAAACGAAAACACACATACTAAGTTGTAATTTAATTCTGTTGTATCAATTGTAAATCTATATAATATCCTCTGAATTCTGCCTCGTTCTAAAATCAGAGCCGTAACTATATATCATTGTTCGAAGTCTAATTAAATTTAGTATAGTGATCTCTGTCTTCAATACAAGACGTGAAACTAAAAAACAAAATGACCTGACAAAATGCAGGAACGTGACTGTCTTTGCTTATATTTCTTAATAAAAAAGCGAATCGGATCCACCATGGTAATATGCAAAAACGGCGCAGAATATGTGTGCTTAGAAAACAGTTTAGCCTGCTTAAATTAATATAGTATATAATGCATGTAAATGAAAAACTGAATGACAACAATTAGTGTTATTGGAGTAATGCACACGTGCATGGGTATTTTAAACGGGAGGGCAAGATTTTGGAAACGCTAATAATTTTGATCTGACGAAATATGACCTCTAGGTGACACTTCAAAGGAAACGAATTTCGGTTTGTTTATAACCCTGAACCCTTAACCCCTGGTTATAATGTGACGTTGTTTAACCCCTGTAAATTTGAGATAAAACAGCGTTACTTTTTATGAATTGGATCAAGCCCATCCCTCACACAGAAACCTTTGAAACAGATAATTGAAGTAGATTTAATTAGCAAACGGTATTTCTTTTCAGGTCATTACACAGAAAGCATTTTTATATAAGTGAATATGATCCACTGGACTGGTTAATGTGATATTAAGCATGCAAATGGTTTGATTTAATGTTGGCGATAAAACCATTACTGAATTAAGTACGAGGGATAATTTCTAGCATGCTGAATGAATTCTGTAAAAAGTTGACGAATGCCCCAAACCCGTAATAAGCAATCAATTTTAGTAAGCAATTTTAAAGGATTTCAGAGTCACACATTTTAATTTGTAAAACAAATTAAATTGCCTCACAAACAATAGGTTATTAAGCAACTGTACGATAATTTCCACAAACTTCTATTATTATTATTATTATTATTATTATTATTATTATTATTATTATTTCACTACACTTAGCTTCTCCGCACGATAATGGATGTGTAAGAATAGAAAAAACTTATAATACTTATAATCTTGAATATCAAGAAATCTTTAGGTTTTGTAGTCACCGCCCATATACAGATTATCAAAACGTCCGAAAACAGTTTCCGAACAAACGGAGGTTTTGTTTAACGTTAATATAATTACGTTGTCCCGTGGGCTTGCACAGGATAAACCGGCTGGAAGACGCTTTGGCTGATGGATAATTCGTTTATCTTATTTAATTTTTTTTAGTTGAAACGGTTTATTTCAGTCTATTATTTCACATGTACATAATAAACGCGAAACAACCAAATCCATGCCGGACCGGAAGTAAGTGTGGGGAAATGATTAGAACCTTTAAATGGTCTATTATCGCATAAATTTCATCCAAATTTCTGTTATTTTGTCCGGCAGTAGCATAAACAAATATTGTCAGTTAATTTCCAAATACGTCAGAAGCCAACAAGATCTTTTCTGGCTGAAGACCCTCTGGTGAACAGTCTAATAATTTGCTGGATAGATGACAGGAGGCATCTCTCTGCCCCATAGCCAAAGTGGCAGGGCAGAGAAACTGCATCTTACCATCTAAAGGACAGGGTAGGCACCGAGACACCGTGGACTCCGTGAATGGGGGGCATAGGTAGTGCTTAATATCTTGTGGTTAGGGTGGGGGGGGGGTAGCATTTGTTTGCCTTTTTCTTCATACAGTGGAGAAAAAGGTTCAGCTTCAGGTTACTCCCCAGACACTCAATGGTCCCTCTTCAGGGGAAGCTGAAAAGCTTCACTGTGGCCCAATGTAAGGTCCAGAGACCAGGTGGGGCAGCCCTGGTGAATTCCAGTCCCAGTGGCAGCCAGTACTTCACAGATGTGAGTGATGGTTCAGTAAGCTGATGCCAAATGGGTCGTAGCCAGTTTGTAAGAGGATTTTGGCCCGTTTCTGCAAGGAGTGTTGAGCTTTGTAAGCTCATGTGTGACCTCTGCAGGTGTGCGTATTTTAGGCACCGCATGCAGCCTTCCGAAGGGAACGCCATGGTACCACCCAGACATTACCAACCTTTCAGCTCTGTGCTTTTATGCCAGCCGTTGGTGCTTATTAAGAAATGCCAAACAGAATGTTTTTGAGATTTGTTGTGAAAGCACACTTTACCTTTAGCAGGAGTAGGTGATATGAGTGCTTAAGACCTAAAGAGTCTCATTAATATAGGCCCAAGTAGATTAAGAACTAAAAGCAAGAGTATATGTCTTATATAACAATGTGTGGCTTCTTTGTAGTCTTTGTCTCTTTTTATTTGTGAAGTGCTCTTCCTAACTTTCTGTGTGCTTTACCATATCCTACTGGCACAAACTGCTCATTTCTCATTGAAATACTTGTATGTACACACCTATGTTTCGAATTTGATTCTTAAGAGAGCAATGAATTGGTTCTAATCTGTGCAATATTTTGGGTCATACTGGGGAATATTTTGAGTTGGATTCTGGTAGTACCTGCAAATCACGGTTCCTTTGAGAAGAACGTTAAAGCCCCCAAGAAAACTGCGGAATCTGCTAGGGAGGTGCGGTGAATGGTGGAGCATGGCTGGGTGAGACTTGCTGGTCAACAAATCTAAGCAGAGGTCCATGTTATAGGCGGAGAACCCCTGAGGTTAGTGTCAAACTGGAGAAATGGAATATATTTTGAAATATGTTTATAATTATAGCAGTTATACCAGTGGCTGACAGAATATTTATGCAAAGGTTTGTGTTCCTGGAACTGATCATTTAATATTATATATGTCGGAGGGACACTGACATAGCAATAGTCCATTCATTCCAACCACCATCAGATCAGTTGTTCTGGACTGGGCTGGAACACATCCCAGGCGGAACGGGGCACAACGGAAGGGTATTCTCCAGTCCATCATAGGACACATACCCACATCACAGAGGAATCTAATGCAGCTACAGAAGAACATGAAAACTCCCAACCCAGCGTCATGGCTGCTCATTGGAAGGGAGAGAAGATCCATTCACTGGCTTTTAAATAAACTGAAAGTTACTTCCAGAGAAATATTTATAAAGAAGCAAGAAACAAAAGGACTTTGAGGGGTCAAAACAAAAGGCATGGAGAATCAATTAGGAGGGGATAAGAGTAACTAAAACACATGGTGAGGTAGGGAGAACCGCAACACAAAACAATATTACTGACACTGACAATCCAAGAGTGGGAACTAACAGGGAGCACTGACACCAGCACCAGCAACAACAAGCACAGCACTAACAATGACCAATGGATAACCAGAGCAGGGGTAGGTACTTATATACTTAAACAAGGAACAGGTGCGAGTAATGAATCACTTCATAAGCACATTAGGACTGGGAATAGGGAGGAAGACGAGATAACCAGCGACATCTTCTGGCCTAACGGGAACATGACGGACACAGTAGGGACTGATTCTGACACTCAAGGTGGCGTAAGGCCATCATGCATTATACATTGCATTAAAAAAATTACCAGTATTATCATCATTGTCATCATCATCATTAATTTCATCTTGGTGTAGTTTGAGAGCTTCTCAGTATTCTAATGTCAGATTTTAGTAAAAAACAATTGGGCTCCTAAAATAGATTATGTGCAGCTTACTCCTTTCTCGTCATAAAACTTCCCACAGTTCACTGCACAGTGTGTCATGTGTGTCCTGGAATGTGGGCGTCAGGGAAAGCTGGGTGTCAGCCAGTCTGGCTTATCATACACTTATCATACACTCCACTCATACAGGAAGCAGTGAGGAATCATTACACCAATATGGCTGAAGGGAGGTGACATTCAGATCAGGTTTTCCCTGATGGCTTGGGCACAGGTTGCATTTGTTGTGATGCTGACTTAATGCCACCTTGTCTATTTATATCAGCTGCAGTTAATGCCACCTCATCTGTTTGTATCAATTGCAGTTAATGCCACCTTGCTGGGGTGTAGTTAGAGATGAATGGAGAGGGGAGCTGAGCTTTTACTAGGGGGGGATTTAAGTCATGATTTAAGTCAATAAATACACATTTATTAAGGGGGGGGGGGGCTAAAATCCCCTTTATGTAGGCGTAAAGATGCCCCTGCAACTTTGCCTATTTAAAACAACTGCAGTTAATGCCACTTTGTTTATATCAACTGCTTTACTGCAATGCGATCAACATCCAAACTATAGCAGAATCAACCAACATGAATTTCCATCCATCCACCCATTTTCCAAACCACTTGTCCTTCTGGGACATGGGGGGGGGGGGGTTAGGAACCTGTGCCAGAGGCTATGGGCACAAGGTGGGGAACAACCCTGGGGTTGAGGTGGGGGACTCAAACCCTGGTCCCAGAGATGTGAGGCAACAGTGCTAGCCACTGCACCACCATGGCACCCCCCAACTTGCATTTGTAATTTAAATTATACAGTGTCTTCAAAGGACAATGTAAAGCTATACAGTATATAAACAAAAGAAGTTAGTGAAACTGCTATGGCACTGGGATAATTCTCACAGAAATTGGTTTCAGATTAATCCTGTAAAACAGGTTGAGCTTGTATCGTCAGATGTTAAGAAAGGGGACTAAGGTTCAAGGAGATGGATCTGCTGTGGAAACCCCTGAACGCGCTTGCTGACGGACAGTCCCCCCAGGGTGAGGTGGGCCCCACCAGTCGGTATTCCAAAACTTTGGCGTCTGCTTCCAGCGGGCTCCGTCTGCAATCCGTTGCCAGGGAAACACACCGGGCGTTCCACAGGAATTCGTTCCAATAATCGCGGCCCTCAGATCTCGGACAGGCCCGCGATGAATGGCCAGGCGGTTATCACACAGCTGGAGCGAAATCAAACAGTCCCTATGAGCTGGGGACGGCTTCTGAGCGGCGCCCCCAGCAGGGGACATGTGTGCTGCACTCAGCTTTACAAGGGCAAGATTTCTGTTGATAGCCTGGTTTGGGGAAGGAGAAAAGGAATTCACTTGGGCCCCATATCCCTTAGACCTCAGTACAGCACTAACATCAGCTGCAGCACTGGTCTCCCGGTAAATGAGAGTTTTCACCTTAAGTTTAAAGGGAAGCTGTTGAATTATCCAGGCTAACCTCAGTCGTCTTGCACAGCAGCATGGGAGAGGAAACACCACTGGATACTCGAGGAGTGACTCTTTCCTGTAGCTGCAATTGTGTGACTGTAGCCAAGTAACGAGTGTGACCATTGTGCAATTACTCCTTGAGTGGGGACATTAATTTGTGCCCCTGGTTTGAATGCAGCGTCTAATTGTTTATTAAGGATATACTCGCATGGTTAGGTATGCACATATTCTTACACATGCAGAGGCCATTACATGCACACATACATCACACATAAGCAGCACACACTGTGCTAAAATTGTGCACATTTGTGTAACAACATACCTGTGTGTGTTGGTATTTTTAATGTATCCTTAGTCTCTCTCAAATCCTCCAAGTTGACCTTTCCATCTATCTACGGGCCCAAAGCCATCACACACACACACACACACACACACACACACACACATACACATATGTCGGGTAAACATATCTTTATGGGGACCGCTCATTCATTTCTATGGAAAAAATGCTAATGCTAACTCTGACAACCCTAACCCCTACCCAGCCCTAACCAAGGGAAAAAAAGGGGGATTCATCACGTTGTGGGGACATTGTGTGCCCATAATGTAAGGTATACCTACTCTCTCTCTCACACACACACGGGAGCCTAAATTCTAATCCCAACATGAAGATCATAAGTAACAAATCAAAATAGAAGATTTCTGGTATTTTTAGTTTTTTTTAGTTTTGAATTTCCTCTTGTGGTAACAGAAAAAAAAATGTCCCCACAATGTCCAAACAACAGGTTTTTATCGCATTGTGAAGAAATTTGGTCCCCAGAATGTAATATACATATCACCCCCCCCCCCCATACACACGCACGCACGACTATTCTCCTCCACAGCCCCAGCCCTGCATGATGGGGGTCAGGGGGGGCCGTTTGCCACCCCGCCTCTGCTCATCCTCCGAACGAACTTAATTTAATTAAGCCTGTCAGCACTATTGATTTTGGCACTTTCAATTACGGCGCCTTCATGGCCCCTGGATCTACTGATCTGTGATGAAGGCCCTATCAGCATGGGCACACATGGAGCAGAGCGCCTTTGTCTCCGAAGTGCCCTGCCTCGGACTGCCACTGGAGCTGACGTATGGCTCTCCGCGCGGCCCCTCTCCCCTGCCGGCCCCCATAATTAATTCCTCATTAGACAGCTCTTTATTGTTTAATTTGTGCAGTTTATAATCAAATTGGGCAGATTAATTGTAGCCAAATTCAAGCCGGCTGTCGAAAAATAAACGTTTCTCGGCGCCCCCCCCCCCCCAACCAAACAACACCAACACCACAGGCGCCCAAGAAAAAAAAAAAATAAAAAAAATTTGAGTGAGTGTTTTTATAAATTTTGGAG
>JAODJX010000015.1:19389485-19399920 GCA_026776945.1 Isichthys henryi
CTGTCCCAAGCAGCATGGAGCAGCACGAGTCTGGGGACACCCTGGATGGGATGTCAGTCCAATGCAAGGCACACACACA
The DNA here is from genome assembly GCA_026776945.1 of Isichthys henryi. NCBI lineage: Eukaryota > Metazoa > Chordata > Actinopteri > Osteoglossiformes > Mormyridae > Isichthys > Isichthys henryi. The sequence goes on from JAODJX010000015.1 coordinate 19,389,565, forward strand.
CGCACACACAAACTAGGTACTTCATTTCATACAAAAACATCTTAATGATGCAATAAACATCATCAGTAAGAAATACATGGTTTCACACCCATGATATTCGGGGAAAAAGCAGCTGGGATGTTATTTCAAAATCTCCAGAGACACTTGAAATGCAGAGAGAATGAGAGTTTTACAGAAGTTACAAAATGCTTTTACACTGCAAGAAAACCCAGTAAGAATAACCCAAAGCAGGACGCCTCACTTCATGTGTGAGATACAGAGGAAAAACCCCACAGAAGGTCCGTGGGTCTCTCTGCCTTCCACCCCCCCCCCAAACTTTATCTGCCCAAAGCATATTAGACACGAAGCTCTAGCAGGTCAGCCCCCATGACTTCTTCCAAACTCTCAGACCCCAGACGGCGTCCTTGGTTCGGGCCATGAAAGGGCCCATTCTCACAGCGCAGGCGGAAGAAAGGGCTGAGGTGGCAGGAGGCGGCGGCAGTAGCGTCGCGGAGGAACCGAGGCTGACGCAGAGCTAATAACGGAAATGAGAAAACCACAGGGTGAACGGAGAGGCTGCGCTTCACAGCGGGCCTCGCGCTCGGAGAGGCCTGCCAGCCTCAGGACGCCGCGAGAAATATTATGTACAAATTACTACATACGTCTAGACAGGACATTATTTTAGCTCTGCTGGCAGCTCTAAGGTTCAGTTTTTTATGAAATGTTGTGGTTATTTCAAATAAACATATTATGTTTCTTTAAAAGTCCAAACTAAATACTCTTAAGGAGTTCATACCCAAAGAAAAGGGATCTTCACAGACTAACTCGGATATATTCATTAAAAAGCAGGAGAGGACCGGCCGTATCTCCGGCGCTAACTACATTTGCATTAAAGGAGATGGCTTATCGTCAGGAACTGTTTCTTTTTGTTGATGTCTGCTTTTCATTTCACTTCAGCATGTTTTAAACTGGCATGCAGGTTTCCTGACAGACGCCTGTTTTCCTGTGTCTGATAAACCCGTGGGGGTCAGAGGTTACGGCTGATTCCCAACGTCAAGATCGGTTACATGGCCCACAGGGGCCGTAACACGCACGGGCGAGCTGGGTCCTTCTGGAGCCCACGGTGCAGCCTCTTTGTATTTGGAAGGAGGTGATCATCAGCAAGGGCCAGCGATACTAGCCCCAACCCCCCCTCTGGAGCCAGATCAGGGCTGGGGGCTGCAATGGGCAAAACATGGCCCAGAGCGCCCAGGGAACAGACATACAGGTCTTCGTTAGTGGGGTTGCCATGGTGATTACTGTCACGGATTATTACTCACGGCTTCAGTCCTCGGTCGAGGGAAACCATGTCAAACATGGGGAGATTAATTATTCAGTGGTCAAATATCATTACCTGTATAAGTTACCCTCTTACACATTTTCAATTAAATATATTTTAGTAAGACTGTTTGGCTCTGTCAGCTTCTTCAGGATGCCCCAGGAAAAATATTTAACACTGACTGTTATGGCCTGTATTACAGACACAACTTAATGGCAGAATATTTCAAGGGTTTTTATCACAGGAGGGACTTTCTGTTTTTAACTGCATTTTATTGCCATTGATCAATGTTCTAACTAATAAACATCGAATAACAAACCACAATTTATAACCAAATTGATCATTTGGATTGGATCATCCAGAGAGTTCGCAGCTATGGTTAAACTAAATGTTATGTTTTTTTTTTTCCAAAATAAGAACTTTACTTGTCTGACAGTTGAGGTAAAGGGGTAAACAGCTCTATTGAAAGTTTTTTTGGTCTGGGGAAGGGTTGTCCGTGGAGAAAAAGCAGAAAGGTTGGCAGACCCGGAGGGCTGTTTACCTTTGTGACCGAAGAAAAGAAGAATTTGGAGTGTTGCCTCAAAAGCTTTTGTGATTCATGCCCTAAGCCCATTTTTATGTCATTTTTTAATTGATGGACATAAACGTACTTTCAAACTTCGTGATGGTATTTTCCTGCATAAACCCTGCTATTAAGGAAGGCAAACTAGCCATTTTTCGGAGTTATTTACGACGCTCAGACCGCTGACATTGTAAATTAGGGGATAACAAAGTCATTCTTTGAGTGCACCCAATGATAAATCCCCCAATAAAACTTTCCAGAAGCTTAGTAATAATGTCGATAGCTGCACCAGCCTTCCCCTTGGTCTCGGCTGACTAACAGATGTTGTGAGAGCCGCCCGGGATCCGCACGAGAGTGGTACAGTATGTTACACGCAAACCATCATTTTATTTCAGTCTAGCGTGGCAACAACAAGACTGATTAAACTCCAACCATCCCGTTGATGTTTTAATGGGATGTAATGATTACCATTAAATCACCATTCCCTTGGAAACCGCATTGTTCATTAGAGAAACGCAAAACCCGAAGTGTAAGTTATGTGTCGTAAATATTCAGCCTCAAAATTTACGTTACTGGGCTTTATTTATTTTTACAGACAGATGAAGGGCCCCCAGACTGTGGCCTCGCCGTGCTGGCCTGTTGCTGTGAAATGATCAGAAGGTGCAGAGCAGATAACATATCGCAGTGGGATTTTCCAACCAGCCATGAGGCCTGTAGCTTATAACATGCACGTGGCTCCTGGGTATGTTCCGGATACTGTTACCTGAGAAAAACAGTCCCACATCTTTCCTCCTAGCATTCAATGAGTTTATTGTATGCTTTCTGAAATTAACTGATTGCAGGCTTTGTTGTACTTCTTCTTATTCTTTTGTGTGTTTTCCATGAGTACTTATCCAGTGAAGCCTGGGAACCATCCAAGGAAGCACAGGGTACGATGCAGGGCACATGGGAAGCCATTCCAGTGCTGTCTAAACACACACACACACAGACACACACATACTGTAGGTTTGTAATTACATCTTTGTGGGGACTCTCATTTCAAAGGGGAAAAGCCTAATCCCAACATGACAACTTTAACCTCTACCCAGCCCTAACCTTAACCATAAGTAATGAAATCTAATACAAGACTTTTGGCATTTTTAGCTTTTTGCCGGTAGTCACAGATTGTTAAAAAAAATTGAGCTTCCCCTTGTGGGGACCGAAAAAGAAGTATCCACACAGCATCAAAATAACAGGCATTTGGTCCCCACAATGTATTTTATATATAACCCCTATTTGATCTTCTACACAATGCAATATATACAGATTTCAAGTAACACTCAATTTGGCCTTAGGCTTCAGTAAACTGGACATTATTTCACACTATTGGGGATCTATTATTTGTGCTGATGATCGTTTGCAGTCACCCCCTTTTAGTACAACTGATAAGGTAATGAAAACTAATATAGCAATATAAAAACAGACTCAAACCTGCTAATAATAATAATAATTATGCATTTTAAAGGATTACAAAAATACATGAAAAGTGATGCATGCTGGGAGCTGCCTTGGTTTGTTTTGAAATGGCAACAGCGTGTAAAATTAGGCGTCTCCTTTGCCTCAACAGAGCTGCCAATCATGCGTCAGCAGAACCAGTGACCTCAGCAAATGGAAATCTTCAGGCTGCACCTTTTACAGTCTGTTATAGTTTCCCACCTGGTTAAAATTCCAAGAAACATGCCATTGAGCTTGATTTTGATACAGTTTATTTCCTTCCTGACTAACATTACATCACTTTATCAAAATACACTTCAGCAATTTAACGTCAATGACTGAGTGAAAACTGAGCAGTCTCTAAAAATCAAGGGATTCATATTTTTAACTGGCCATTTAACACAGTTTGTATTATTTATATATGAGTGGCATCTATATTTTTAACAAAATATTAACCACTTTTATTACACAATATACTGGTACTTGAAATTCTAAAGAATATATCCATATGACTATATCAATTCATTCTCAGTGACAATAAAGATATTCTATTCTATTAAATATATGTTCTCATATAACATCGATTTATGTAAGATATTCTGTTTATAACATCATGAGGTCACATGGTTAGGGGGCATAATAGCTTTATATGCAAATGTCATTTTTAATTCTATGAAAATTGTTTAAGAGGAATATTTCAAAAACAAGCCTTGTGGCTCATGACCCAGAGCTAATAACGGAAATGATGGCTGCAGGTTTGAGCCTTGATTCCTTTTGACCCCATCAAAGTGTCCTTGAGCAAGACACTGAACCCCAAATTGCTCCCGGTGAGCAGGCAGCCTCCTCCACCGGTGTGTGGATGGGTGAATATGAGGCATGTATTTTAAAATGCTTTGAGTACTTGTAGGAGTAGAAAAGCGCTATGCAAATGCGGTCCATATACAATTATACGTAAAGTATAACAACTGAACTAGTAAAATAGCAAAAAAAAAAATAAAAAAATTTGTTTTAGTAATTCTAAGTTCGTAAAAGTATACTTCGACTGTACTTCAATAAACTAAAATGTGGACTAGAAGTATATACCCAGTACACTAGTAGTATATAGATGAGTGTACGTGTACACTTAAAGTAAACTTTTATAAACTTAAAAATGTTCGAATTTAGTCCGAATAAGTATTAAATTGGTATACTTTCTAGTACAAGTACATGGTGCGTAGTATACTTATTATACTTATACTTAAGCATACTTAATAACATGAATTTCAAATATACTAATTTCTGCTAAGGGTTACCTTGATAGCACTTAAAGCAAAATCCCCAATTGTGGAGGACTAAAATAACATGGGTTAAGTACTGCTCATCGGGCATGGAACCAGCTGTGAGTGGAGAATTATTCGGGTGCCAGACTAACAAAATGATATTATGCCTGTTTATTCCTCTAGGGTCACCATATGTCCTCTTTTCCCTGGACTTGCCCTCTTTTTTGAGACCGATGTCGCTTTGTTTCATGTTGACATTTGCTTTCTACAATCAGAATATTTCCTTAATGCATATTTACATTGCTCTGACGCCTTTTTTTGCGTCCTGCCTCCGCTGTTCTCCTTTTTCTTTTGACCTTTTAGGCCTGTATCGATCGTGAAGATAGTAGAGCACAGAAATTCTGCCCAGTGGTTTGTGGAGAAGGAAAAGGAAATACCACCGTGATTAAATTACGAACACGGGAATACAGTCCTTTATATTCACCAACAGCATATACTCAATAGAAAGACAAAGTCATTAGAAAAACAAAGTATAAAACACTGTCTTGAGAGGTAAAAAGCAAATTGTGCAGTACCAAGCCATTCCACGTGGCGAACCAAAACACGTCGCGTAAAGATGACGAGACAAAGATGACGTGTCGATGTCGACAGTAAACCGTGGCTAGAGCATCAAAGGGAAGTGTCCCCCTGTCAGAAATGGCAGCTGACATTACATTATTGTTCAAAGCCAGTGTAAAAACGGTCAAAACGCGAAATAAAGCTATAGGAGTTGGATTTGATTCCGCGAAAGACGAAATTTTGAAGAAGAGCAGACCGAAGAATGGCTTCTCCACCAGGGCGAAAGAGGTGGTGAGTATCTGCAAGTAAGTAAAATATGGCAAAACCGGCTTCTGCAGCTCGTATATCACAGTTTTATATACCTGTTAAACATGAACTTGGTAAATAAATTAACTAAAGTAAATGTACAGCTTACTAGCAATAACTACGTCTTTGACGTGGCCACGTATGGTTGTCTTGGGCACGTAGAATACGTTAGCCCTGGTTAATCTCTTCCCTGATTATACTGCTTATTGCGGTGTTCAGGGGCACCTTTTTGAAACACGCCGATCGGCCGGTCATTGCGGCTCCAGGATAGAGCCAACATGGCGCCTGGCCACGTAAGATTGCGCCTCTGCAAAGTTTTGGATGTGCTTCAGCTAAAAGGATAATCCGAGGTCCGGTCAGGCGATAGACAGGACTGTGATGACGCTTTGATGCTCTTTTAAGGTAAAAGGGACTTAAGAGAAATGTCAGTGTGCAGCAGTGACGGATGTTCTCTTCAGTGAAGGGTGGCTGTAGTCACTAGTGCCGGTGAACTTGGCTCACCTGACACAGTGAGAATATGAGAACTCCGCGCACGCACACACACACACACGCACGCACGCACACACGCACACACACACACACACACACGGAGCGGAGGTGGGATAACTGGGATTCAAACCCCTAATGTTAGAGGTGTAAGTACCCAAATTGTAATCCTTATGTCTTTAAATTCTCTGTTTTACCACCTTCATCGGGCGTTTATTTGATAATCAATATATTTTTGATTAGTATTGCTGATACCGGTAACTGGTTAACCTGTGACCCATTTTGATACCGGTAACTGGTTAACCTGTGACCCATTTTGATACCGTTAACCTGGGAGCCATTTCGGGGGGGGGGGTTGGAACAGTGGGCAGTGAAATTTGTCAGTCCTGATTAGCGAAAAAAGGAAGATCAACCTGTGGAGATGTGGACCACATTTAGTAATGGCATGACCCCCATCCTATACTGTGACATGTAATGCTATGTCCCATTTTGAACCAAAACGGTTCACTTGGAAGCATCCTTTTTTTCTTGATAGGGACGAACAAAGCATACACCCCAGGTGTTCTTACATTGCTGATTGAAACTGAAACGCTATTTATATCTAGCATTAAATAACCCACTCTAGGCATCATAGCAGCAGGTATACAAAACACTCAGGCGTAGGCTCAACACTGGTATAAATCAGCCTGTAGTCTGACTGGGTCACAGAGAGCACATTGGCTGTACAGCATTATTGTGCCTGAGTCGTAGAGAGCCCATTCACTGTACAGCATCATTGTGCCTGAGTCACAGGGAGACCATTCACTGTACAGCATTATTGTGCCTGAGTCACAGGGAGCCCGCTGGCTGTACAGCATTACCGTGCCCGAGTCACAGGGAGCCCGTTCGCTGTACAGCATTACTGTGACTGAGTCACAGAGAGCCCATTGGCTGTACAGCATTATTGTGCCTGAGTCACAGAGAGCCCGTTGGCTGTACAGCATTATTGTGCCTGAGTCACAGGGAGCCCATTGGCTGTATAGCATTACTGTGCCTGAGTCACAGGGAGCCCGTTGGCTGTATAGCATTATTGTGCCTGAGTCACAGGGAGCCCATTGGCTGTATAGCATTATTGTGCCTGAGTCACAGGGAGCCCATTGGCTGTATAGCATTACCGTGCCTGAGTCACAGGGAGCCCATTGGCTATACAGCATTATTGTGCCTGAGTCACAGGGAGCCCATTGGCTGTATAGCATTATTGTGTCTGAGTCACAGGGAGCCCATTGGCTGTACAGCATTACTGTGCCTGAGTCACAGGGAGCCCATTGGCTGTACAGCATTACTGTGACTGAGTGACATTAGCCATTTTTTATATGAATATGTTCAATATTCTTGTTGTAGTTGTTTTAACATATTGTTTACATATATTTCATATAGTTGATATAAAACACATTTGCTTTTGGTAATTAGTGCCCAATACTGGCTTTAATGGCTTATACAGTAGGGCAAACATAAAGTGTTGAAATAGCTGTCATGGGACTGTGTGTGTGACTTCTAAAACAATAAATCAATCGATAGCGGCCCTGTCCAGGCACATTTACCCACCAGATACCCTGCTCCCCAGTTCGCATGTCAATAATGACCTGTTTAACAGTTTTACCCGTCCTGGGCCATTATCAACAAAGTTGCGAATTAGGTTTGGTTTGACAAAAGAAGCTGAGCCCCTGATGGGTGTTGTGGCTGCTTGTGGCAGGTCAAGCTGCTCGTCACTCCTTGGGACTGGGACTGCGGAAGTGCTAACTTTGGAAACTGAAATTGTCCTTGGAATGTCTGGCTGGCAGGAAGTCATATTGTGGTTTCTGGGTTTGTGTGTGTGTGTGTGTGTGTGTGTGTGTTTGCATAGAACTCATTTGGGGACCAAAATGTCCCCAAAGTGCTGCAAAACCTGAAACTTCCTTACCTTTGGGGACACTTCTTCAGGTCCCCATTTTGATAACGTCAATTTTATAAGAATCTGTGCCAAAAATCTTGTATTTTGGTTGGTTGCTTATGGTTAAGGTTACGGCTGTGTAGGGGTTAATGGTGTCATGATTGGGATTAGGGTTTTTCCCATAGAAATGAATGGACAGTCTCCATTTAGATTTCAAGACCAACTTGTGTGTGTGTGTGTGTGTATGTGGAGAGAGCACTCATGAAACATTTTCAAGAGTATGATTTCATAAACTTGCTGCAATAACATTTTTTTTCAGCTTTTAACCGTTTCTTTGGGAAAACCGATCCTCTCCAGAGTCCGTGATTAAAGGTAGAAGATCAAAACAGAAAAAATATTCAATTAGGTCTCCTGCATCAATGTTGACGGTTCGCTCATAATGCTCAACAGATGTGAGAGCCTTTTAAGACTTGTATTGCTTTCCTCCCTCAGTGACAGTCAGAGATATTGATTAAAAAAAGAACGAAGGAAAACAAATAGAATATAATATGTTGTTTTTTTTTTCCATTTAAATGTGAGTCCTCACGGAAACATCACATGGTGCATCGCTGACCTGAAAGCCAGCTTTGCTAATGAGAAGTGAAGGTGCTCCGACTGTCCTGGCGTGCGACGCGGCCCCTGCCTCTCTGATCTCCGCTTCAATGCGTGCTTTATCCTGCGGTGAGGTGCCCTCTCATGTCGAACATCAGAGCTGATCAGCGGGGGGTGGGAGGGGGGTTGGTGGGTCTAGTAACTGTGAATAGGAATCACTGGCAGCTTGGTGGTATTTTCTTTGCATTCCCCAAACCGAGAGAACGCAATTTTCACAGCGCGCTGACCAAAATGTGCATGCCGCTCCATCTCCTGGGTACTTTTTTTTCCTAAACTGTGAATACATTAATTTATCCATGTCTATGGATTATTGGCCTGATGTATTGGCTCTCTCTTGAGCTCTAGAAGAGCAGACTGGCCCATTTGGTCTTGTAGCATTTCTGTTGGCCTGTGGAAATATGTATGGCCTGTGAGGCTACAGATGATGGGGTTTCGTCTGTTCCCAATCAGGTAGTTGATGTTGAAGATGAGGGTGGTGGAGTCGCCATGTGGGCACGGTGCCCTTTGTCTGCTAGCTGTCGTTACTCTGGGTAGCACAGTTTTCACATTCTGCTGACTTTCGGGTTTTCACTGCCTTCCTGATTTTGAAGTGGAGCCTGTTTGTGAGGTTCCCGCAGGAGCATCGCTTCCAGCTGCAGTGCACAGGCTTGTCATTCCCATCAGGGGATTCTGAGAAGCGCTTGGTGCTAATTGAAGACCCCATGGCGCTGTGGTTGGTAATTGAACTAAAAGGCTTCTACAAAGCCGGACTTCTTAAGGACTTTATAAGTCTTTTGAATCTGTCATGAAAAACTTATTGGATTCCCCAGGCTGTCTTGGAACTAAACTGACCTGGGATCAATGGCTATGTTCCGTTCTTTGGTAGTATTAATTTTGGGTCAGGAGTGAAACAGTTAAATGTTTTAGATGTAGACGAAATGTAGGGAGCAAGTAAATAGGTTATTCTTCAAGTTAGAATTGGTGGTGTTTCCCAAACAAGCTGCCCGGTGCTCTTTGGTTACATTTAAAAGACCAATGGTCACGCAGGGTTGGTCTCCAAACAAGCTGAATGAAGGGTGATCCTCTGATGAAGGGTGATCCTCTGTATCTCAGCTGGCCCGGTTTGGGTCACAGGCCCAATGAAGGGTGAGCCCTTGTTTTTCTGCTGGCCCGGTTTGGGTCACAGACGAAATGAAGGGTGATCCTCTGTATCTCAACTGGCCCGGTTTGGGTCACAGGCACAATGAAGGGTGATCCTCTGTATCTCAGCTGGCCCGGTTTGGGTCACAGGCCCAGTGAAGGGTGATCCTCTGTGTCTCAGCTGGCCCAGTTTGGGTCACAGGCACAATGAAGGGTGATCCTCTGTGTCTCAGCTGGCCCCGTTTGGGTCACAGGCACAATGAAGGGTGATCCTCTGTATCTCAGCTGGCCCGGTTTGGGTCACAGGCACAATGAAGGGTGATCCTCTGTACCTCAGCTGGCCCGGTTTGGGTCACAGGCCCAATGAAGGGTGAGCCCTTATTTTTCCGCTGGCCCGGTTTGGGTCACAGACCCAATGAAGGGTGAGCCCTTGTTTTTCTGCTGGCCCGGTTTGGGTCACAGACCCAATGAAGGGTGATCCTCTGTATCTCAGCTGGCCCAGTTTGGGTCACAGGCCCAATGAAGGGTGATCCTCTGTTTCTCAGCTGGCCCGGTTTGGGTCACAGGCCCAATGAAGGGTGATCCTCTGTATCTCAGCTGGCCCGGATTGGGTCACAGGCCCAATGAAGGGTGATCCTCTGTATCTCAGCTGGCCCGGATTGGGTCACAGGCCCAGTGAAGGGTGATCCTCTGTGTCTCAGCTGGCCCAGTTTGGGTCACAGGCACAATGAAGGGT
>JAODJX010000015.1:19412563-19431389 GCA_026776945.1 Isichthys henryi
GCTATCCCTCAGAATGTTATTTGAATCCAGGTAATCTACCATTTTCACTTGGATTATAGCTTCCATTATTTTTCCAGCAATGCTAGTTAAACTGATTGGCCTGGAAGGCTGTGCTCCATGCTTGACTCCGCAATGATAGCTGGACAGACAGGCTCCCGTGGGTCTTGCTGGGTTTCAGCATGGCTCCCAAGATCAACCTTTAGTCATTCTCGGCTGAACAGGTCTACAGACAAGCCCTGAGGGGACCTGGTGTTTTCTGTCTTCGATTAATTGCCTGTGGTCCACCAGTCAGTAACATTTCGCCCTCCTGGATAACACCAAAGCGTTTGCCCCAGTCCCCCATCTCTTTCTGTTTGTGGGGTGTGGGTTATATGTTTATGCAACATGATGCTCATTGTGGGCCTCTGCAAGCATCTTATGATGGGCCATTTCATATGTTCAAGCCTGGTGACAAGTTCTTTGTTGTCGATTTTGAAGATAATCTGGCCCATGTTTCAGTGGCCACCTGAAACCTGCTCACTCTGATCTGGATGGGCTTACTCCATGTTGCCTCTATGTGTTGTGACTCATTCTGCCAACGGTAGCATCATGTGATTTCAGTGAATTCTGGGGTTATGTGTGAGAGGTATGGTGTATAATTTACTTGCACAGTCTAGCCAGTGGGGTATTTATGCAAAAGTGGTTCTGAGTTGTAGCTATTGTTAAAGCTCCGGTTTGGGATATTCTTAGTTGCCATTCCCAGCTCAGTTTGTTCCACACCCAAACTCTTACAGAGTAAAACTGATGAAACGTATGTCTAATGACTGGGTCATTGGGTCATGGGATGTAAGGCCTCAACATCTTCCAGTGCCCTGAGGAATCCAGTCAACGTGATCCAGTCTCAGAGTAACTGCTCAGTGGTTAGAACAGACTGTCCTGGAGTTTTCTGCTGTCTTTCTGTATATGATCCTCCCATCTTGAGTTATTCTGGTGTTTGCAGGTATATGCAAGCTGTACTCAGAGCAGAGAGCAATCCGAGTGAAGAGGGTTGTGGACAGGAAGAGGCTGTAAGTAGCATCTGTATCCCTCCAGACACCATCCTGTAATCTCCTCCCAGAGGGCACTAAAGAACGTGGTTGACACCCTGCAGCTCACGCTTGGAGCCCGAGCAGCACAGCAGGAGCAGCATGCAACAGAACCCCGTCACAGAGAAGACGGAGGAGGAGAAGGAGCCGATGGAGGAGACCAGCGGTGAGTAGGAGCTGCAGAAGGTGGGCAGACTCGAGGAAGACATTGAGCAGAGATTTGTGTCATTATCTTCATGCTTTAGTGCAGACAGTCCATACCAAGATCACTAATCATTAAAGAGCTTGTGACGAACCAGGTTCGATCTCCCTGACTGACTCTTGCATATATGGGTGGGAGTTTTTAACAAATAAGTTTGAGGATCTCATTTATAGTTTCAGTAGAGATCCTGATGTTTGTCCACTGGACCTGAATCATATCAGGAAATATGATTCAGCTATTAAAAGTCAGGGGATGGGAAAGGGTAATGCTAGAGACTGTGTAAAAATGCTTCTGAGCATCTGCAATATGATTATAAGAAGAAGATTATAGTAAGAAGAATTCCTTTAGGAGAGGGATTAGTATTGGATTCAGAAGAGAGCTACATGAATTGCCAGCAGAGAGCTGATGTGTGATTGGTTCGTGCGCATGTCACTCTGGTTGCAGAAAAGGTGTTGTCAGAGGTTGCAGAGGACAGTGTCAGCACCTGGGAGGAGGCCAAAGTGGAGGACGAGTTGTCACCAGAGGAAATTCAGATGGTGAGTAAACTCAATCTCCCCGTATCTTATACATCATAACTCCATCTATAGTCTCCATTTAGAACGTCATGTAGAATCCACCGATTCCTTGATCCATGCAGTACTGGGTATCTATGCATCCATGTTCTTGGTAAAACCGCACTGTGTTTGACTAATTACTGCCTTCGCTGATTGCTTTTCAACCTGCAATATTGAGGGTGTTAGCAGTTATTTGACACCTTAGTGTGGGTAGTGTGAGGTTCCCCCATAATCCCATCCCCAGCCTGAGGCGCTCATTCTCATTGCAGATATAGCCTCACCTGCGTGTGGGTGGTGTGAGGTTCCCCCATAACCCCATCCCTAGCCTGACGCGTTCATTCTCAGTACAGATGTAGCCTCAGCTGTCGTCATCATTCCCAAATGAGCCTAGATTCTGTGAAAAGCATAGCTTGTAAGCATTATAGCAAATGCTCCAGTAGCTTAAGAAGTAGAGCATTGTGGTAACAACTCAAAGGTTGTGGAGTACATAGAATCCGTAACCCTTCCCAGTACTGCAAGTCACTTTAGACAAAAGCTTCAGTTAAATGAATAAATTAAATTGATTAAATGAAATTCCCTTTTGATAAGACTTGATTAAACCTCCTTCTCCTGCTCCTCTATGTGCCCATGTGACACTGTTCTGCTCTGACTGATCTTCTATTCCTCACATCTGTCCTGCAGTTTGAACAGGAGAACCAGAGACTAGTTAGCGAGATGAGCAGCCTGGTGGATGAAGTAAGGTAGGTTATGGACTAAAGCTTCCCTCCGTATGACATTGAACTGTCTCTGTTGTTTAAAATGTCTCTGTTTGAGCTTCCCTGTGCCGCGAGATAGTAGCTCCGCTTCCTGCGAATCATGTGACTCCCTTCATCAACGCTTGCTTCATCGGCCTTATTTATAGCCCCCTGTTGCTAGGATACCTGTTTACAAGTGGCTAGTAAATGGATAGTGCTGTTAAGCAGGGCGTGAGGAGAGGCTGGAGGGGTTGTTGAGATTTCTGAGCCTGAAATATGGCAGTGAAGAATTCAGTTACCTCTTTACAAAAGGAAAATATTGGATGTGGAAGTTTACTAGACTCTGGTTACACAAGATCAAGGGACGTGGTTGGACACACACTTAGACACCCACCTTATTAAACAGTGACTAGCCCTGGCTGGCGATGGGTGTGGCGCCCCAGCCTAGGTTATTCTCTGTCTTCCGCCCGTAACTTCCCTGATAGACTCCAGACCCCTGCTACTCTGCATAGGACAAGTAGGTATAGAAGATGGATGGATGGATGGACAGACGGAAGGATGGACTAGCCTTGGCTTTAGTAGTGTATCTTAGGAGCCATTTACCATGTCTCCCGACCCCCACCCAATGCAGAAAGATCGAGGGCAAAGTGGTGGAGATCTCTCGGCTCCAGGAGATTTTTGCTGAAAAGGTCCTGCAGCAGGTAAGCTCCTCCCACCCGCTAATTCTCTCCAATCAGTGTTAGGCTCTGGTTCATGGCCAGCACTAAAATTAGGAATGTGCCTTTAGAAGAAAACCTGCAGAGAGGGTGTAATTAAACACCGCTGTGGACATCTCAGAGATTTGACTGTTTTATTCATAAAGCCATAGCGATTAGGCCATGTGTGGGAATGTGGGTGTTCCCACTCACAGAGCAACCCCCCCCCCCCAAATCTGACTCCACACTGTATCTTTTGCCTCCTCCAGGAAACAGAGATAGATAACATCCACCAGCTTGTTGTAGGAGCCACAGAAAATGTCAAAGAAGGGAATGAGGACATTAGAGAGGTATTTCCCAACCAGTTCAGTGTCCTATTACTGTGCATTGAGCTCATATGTTGTCTTACTTCCTCGATTTATGTGGTCCTTCACCATGAACACAAGCATAAGTTGTTTCATGTCTTCCACATCAGGCCATCAAGAACAATGCCGGGTTCCGCGTGTGGATCCTCTTCTTCCTCGTCATGTGCTCCTTCTCACTGCTCTTCCTGGACTGGTACGACAGCTAGCCCATGATGAGCAGTGCCACAGCACATGGATGCCCTGGCAGTCTGGTCCCACGACAGTAGGCCATTGGTTGAAGCTCCACTCTGCCTTTCCTAGAACTCCCACCCCCCCCCCCCCCCAAGGGGGTGTTGACCATACCCACCCCTAAAGGAAGTCTAGTCCTTGACATCTTGGCTTTTCCTGTCCTGGCCTCTCCTTGTCCTCCGTCTCTTCATTAGAGGAAGAGCATAACCTATCAGGGAGTCTGTATTGTGTTATTTTTTCTCTGATTCCATGCTCTGCTTCACACTAAGATGAGAATGTCGGTCTTCCGCGGGGATGACTAACTCTACATAAAGGGTGCCTTGATGGTGTCATGTTAACCGTAAAGCCCTTGTTACCTGAGCTGCATGGTGAGCCTCTCAATAATGTTCAGCCAGGCTGGCATAGCGCTTCACACTTTGGGAATAAATGTGTCTGATTTATTCAGTGACTGATTGACTGGTCTTTTAACACGTAGAAGACTCCGAGTTCTAGGTTATCCACTGACACTCGGGAGACAGGAAGACGTGCCCCTGTTAGTATTTGGGAGGTTGTCTTTATCCTCATCTTCGTCATCATCTTGAGAAAATGCTGGGATTTGACTGTGGGTGGGGTCAGCATGATGTAACCGAGGCTGAAAATCAGGGGGCCCTAGATTGATATCAACCTGGACACTCATGTGTTGCCAATTCATCTAACTGTTTCATTTTTCCTGGGGCGGGACCTCAGTGATTGTCGGGGTCCTGGACTCTAGCCGAGAATGGCCTATGCAATAATCTGCCCTTGGTGAAGATAATTAAACCATGACTCCTGAAGTCCAAGCGACTGCTAGTGAGATTGCAATGAGTAGGAGTCACGCATGGCTGCTGCTTTGATATCGAGGAGAATATTGTGTGATTCATTTTGTCACTCAAAAAAGAAAAGCTGTGAATTTGTGAGGAAAGATATTAAAACATCTGTTTGAACAGCAGGAAACAGAAAATTGCCCTATTGTGCAGCTGGTTGGTGTGTTTGTGGTGAGTTGCATCCTTGTGAGAAAGGATGTTTGTACCCATACACATAGTCAGTCCAGAACCAGACTAAGCTTCATGTTGAGAAAAATGGCTTCTTTCTGTGTACTCATGACACACTAGAGTATACAGTAGGTCCTCCATCTGCGAAGGATTGCTTCCATGATCATCTGCAGATGCCAAACAAATCCTCCCGTATACTTCAAATCATATCTATATTATGTATAATACATAATACAATGTAAATGATATATAAATAGCTGTTACACTCTATTGTTAAGGGAATAATGAAAAGAAAAAGTACACATGTTCAATACAGTTGCAGTCATCATAGTAAATCTAGAAAATGTAATGAAAGAATGTGTAAATTCATTGTCTCTCTCACGCGCCCTGTGTTATCATTCACCAACACCCAAAACTACACATCATCCTCATGGATTCAGCGGACTGCTTGGTGTGCGGAAAATTCAAGTTTTGCTTTTTGGAACTTTATGGATTTTTTTTTCCTCAATGTTTTCAATTTGCAGTTGGTTGAATCCACAGATATAGAAATACAGATGTGGGGCAGGAAATAATAGCCAGGGGCAATTAGGGGTATAAGAAGTGATAACAGAAACCACACCATAGTACAGTTGATGTGCACGGTGTTGTGTGCAAGGTGCCTACGCACATCACTCTCATCACAGCTGCTATGCACGGTGATTGCACTTCATATTGCACTCATCTAGCTTTTAGCACTGCCAATAGCCTCCTCTACTTTGACTAATTGTACATTTCATTCCCCTACTCCTCCTGGGGAGTGATGCCTGGAGGAATCAATCTATCAAGATGTCCAGCATACCCTACTACATGTGATGTCGCCACCACCAGTGACGTCCCTCCATCCAGCTCGCCGTTCTGCCTGTGTCATCTTCCATGTCTGACCCGCTGCCTCACCTCTAGTTGCCTGGCGATTGGAAGAAGACTCGGCATTGGCTTGTCATCTTCCTTGCTTCCCAGTTGTTTCCCAAATCTTATGATTGGGACGGTGTGATTTGGTGCTTCACCATCTCTCTTATTTGACTCTCCCTGCCGGCCCTTGGAGCATGGGCTCCCCCTTTGAGTCTGGTCCCTCCTTAGGTTTCTGGCTTGCTCACTGGGGGCTTTGGGTGCGGATGCTGTAAAGCGCATTGAGATGACATAATGTTGTGATAATGCGCTATACAAAAATAAATTTGTTGTGTGCAAGGTTCCTACGCACATCACTCTCATCACAGTTGGCAGACAAGCGATGACCCTGCAGGTTTTCACTCAATCTTTATTTAACTTTGTTTGCCAGTGAAATCACCATCTCTACCAACTTCTCCAGACCGTTGCAACAAAATATACTCTATAATCACTTGATTTCCTCCACCCAAAACATGCCACAAATATACGTTTTAAACAATTATGTGAAATATGCAATTTTTTCTTTTTTTTTTAGTCTAAACTGAAAAATATCTCAATGCTTGCTTAAAATCTTTGTTTGATTATAATACGAACAGGAAAGCTAAGTCGATTCTCTCCCCCCTTTTTGTAAGCAAGGGTTGCAGACTGACCAGCCTGAGATGACAGGAATGGTGTGACGGCTAAAGGTACAGGCCTGTTTGGATAGGGGTGGGGGTACTCCCAGGGTGGCTGTGATACTCTGGCATCGACAGGCCAGGCCCACAAGCATGGAGAGGTGTGGTGAGCAGATGAAGATTCGAAATGAAAAGTGACGAAGAAGCTAACGGTCAAGGAAACTCAAAGCTGGTGGCTAATTCCCAAGCGTGCAGATTAGCGTGTTTGCCTGGTAAGCTGGGTGGACATGGCATGGGCCATGGGCTCCACCCAAAGTGGGCTTGCGGCCCTTCCACTAAAGGCAGACAACATGATAAAGCTTACAGCTGTAGTACCTCATGAGGTCTGTGAGGGGTGCTAATGGATGTGGGCATTGCAGACACCTGAGAAGGTGAAGTCAAATGACACTTGAAACTGGGGTTTTGGACCTTAAGGGAAGCAGATGGTACCTTTGGGGGGCTAGATGATGATACTCTGTGATGAGCTATCACTACAAGCCCCAAGAATCCCCAGCCACATGTTGTGGAAAGTCGGTGGTGTGCTGGCTTATGGTGCATTGTGGGTAATGCGTGAAAGTAAAACCATAAACCATATAATGTGGAACACAGGTCGACAGATACAGTACTGATGAAGTTCTCGGCTGCTCTATGAAGATGAAGCTCCTTTCAGACTCACTGTACTGCTGGATTACCTGAAAGAAACACAGGACCTGTGTGTGTGCGTGTTTGTGATGGCTTAAGTGTGACAGGAGGTGAACATATCCATGGTTAAGTGTGTTTGGGTATCTTACTGTGTATGGAGAGGAGAGTGTAGATCTATGTGTGCACTTGGGTGTGTTGTGTGTGAGCATCATGCATTGGTCATTTTCTGTATAGCTGTGTGTGTGTGTGGGTGTGTGTGTGTGTGCTTGGGGGGAGGGGTCTGCCTGTGGGGTCTCCTAGGCCAGCTTCTGGGACGTCTCCATCTCCTGCTGGGAGACCTTTTCCTCAGACATGACTGTCATCCAGGGTGAGACTGAGCGGGTGATGGTCTGCTTGGCCACGTTGTAATGGTTGATGATGGTGAAGAGCCGGCCACGGCCCCCAGGCCCCTGGGGCGGGTAGTAGCTGTACACCCCGGCTGGCATGCAGCGTCCCTGCTGCAGAGGAAGGGGGGGAGAGACCACCTGTCAGCTCGACAGTGTGCCGCATACGCCCACCGTCGAAAGGTAGGTCATCATGCGATATGACCGGCCACAGCTGCACAGGGTATTAGGGTCAGTGTGCTGCATATGCCCGTGATTGAAAGGCAGGCCATTGTCATACGACCAACCCCGGCCACACAGGGCGTTAGGGTCAGTGTGCCACACGCGCCAGTGATTGAAGGGCAGGCCATCATGCCGTACGACCGACCCCGGCCACACAGGGCGTTAGGGTCAGTAAGCCGCCCGAGATCGAAGGGCAGGCCATCACGCTGTACAATGTTCCTGCACCCGGAGGATGGGGCTTGGTATGGAGGTGTCAGAAAATAAAGCTCAGGAATAATATGACAGTGCACCCCACCTTCATGAAGCATTCTCAAAATGAATCAGAATTTGGAATCGAGGCATAAAAAGACAGAGCTATTACCACCTTGTGGCAGTATCTGTGTGAGCTGTGGGGGGAGGGGGAGGGGGGTGAGAGACACAAGCCATGCGAATTAACGGCGCCAGCGGGAACACAGTCAGCGGCCTCCCCTTCTATATGGCCTCAAAGCGCCTGATACGGTACGACCCGGCAGGGCCCGGGAGCCCATCCAGGTTCGTGGTGCACAGTGTGGGGAGCCATCCTCTTTAGAGTCCCATGTCTGCTGGCAGCAGGTCGATCTGGACAGAACCTGCGAGGTCTAAATGGCTCTACTGAGAGCCGGGCCAAGCCCCGCAGGGGCCAGTGAAGTCATCAGGAAGATCAGAGACTCTTCTGTACATGTCACCCCTTTGGTTCTGAAATGACTGCATGCTGCCTGGCTCTGCAAATGACACTTTCAGTTTATGGTTGGCACCCCCAGGAAGGACCAGGATACCCCCTCGCCAGTCAGTGTTGAAGCAGATCGGAGGTGTACATACCGTGTACATGAATCCCTCGGGGCATGGCTGCTCATACTGGTACACTTTGTAGACCACCAGGAACACGACGCAAACCAGAAACGCCAGAGCACAGATCACTAGCAGGGTGACCTGAGAGCGAAACAGAAGCACACCCCCACAAAGGAACCATTCCAGTTAGCACTCAGACTTGAGAAAAACGGGGGGGAAAATCGTCAGCCTTTACAGATTACATATAATAAATAAATGAAATATAGAAACAGTTTCTGGCTGTAACGTGTGCAGCACTAGATGGCGCCAACACTTTATTAGATTACATTGCAGCAGCAATGATTAAATTGCCATGATGGATGGCAGCCCAATACATGTAATTCTTAAAAAAATAAAAACAACATTCATTTGGAAGATGCTTTTGAACATAAATTAGTGGATCCCAGATAAATATTTCTGTTTTTGATGCTTAGTGCTTCTGTTTTTGTTAAAATTCACTCACTTCGCAAATACTGAAGAGCCTGCTTACCCAGACTATTATGGGTAATCATACTAATGGTCTGGATTATTATAGAAAGCGACTGCAATGACACACTTAAACCAGTAAAGGAGCTTGTCTTTATGATTATGCATATTTTATAATCATTATCATGAAAGCGAACAGAAAACCCCTTACCAGTCATTGCAAGTCAGCATTTTTCCTTTAACAATAAACATGTTTCCATGCACCGAGGGTCTCGGGTACGATACGGAAGGAAAATGTCTTTATGCTTCATCCGCATTTTACGTTCGGCAAGAGCGGTGTTTGCGGTATCATTCCAAGGCAAACACCATCCCGCATTTCCAGCAGCTGTAATCTTCTGTCCGTGCGTTCATCCTTATTCCCCAATTCCTACATAAACTTGATTGTTTGATGGTGATTGCAAGAATTACAAATTACATTGTGAAACAGCGCGGCAATCGTCTGCTAGCGCCCGTGGAAACGTGCTTTTATAGTCAATTTTACAACTGAGCCCAGGCTGCCATCCTGCTCCACCGCAGTTGCCTGTTATTCAGAACAGAGTTTGAACTGCGTCTAGCTGCGGAGATAAGGACTGATCAGGACCCAGACGGCATGCTGAGCTCCACCTAAATGTACTTACAAAACCCAGCAGGGTTAAATGGTTGAGCTATTAACACGCCGGCAAAAGGCACTGACTAAGCAAATAAATAATCTGGGGCAAAACACCAAAAAACCTACTGCGCCCGTGTATTTAGCTCTGCATTTAACCTGGAAAAGGCACCTTCAGTCCTCATCATACCTAAATAAAGTGTTGCTCCGCTAAAAAAAAAAAGAAAAAAAAAAAACTCACTAGAAAAAACAATGTCAGAACGGGAGATTCCCATTAATCCATTTTGATAATTCCTTGACTGAACCAAAAAAATTCCGGATTAAACTGGATCGGATGACTATCTGGTTGATGTAGTAACATCTCCTGGATCTTGGGCATTTACTACCCAAGTGACCTACAGACCAGGTTTAACGTACAGAGAGCCTCAACCAGTTCCACCACAAGCATATGTTACAAGTTGTATGGGTGGTGTGGGGTTTTCATCCTGTAAGGATAATGGTATGTCTTTCGAACCCTCAGCCAGCTGACCCTGTACTGGGACTTCAAGCTTTCCTCTACTGTATATTGCTTTGGACAAAGGTATCAGTTGTACTATCTTTCACATGAACACCCATAGATTTGAGGCTCCAGCTGGAATTCTCAGCTGTTGATTATAATCAGAGAAACCTCGACTTGTCATTCTGTGCCGGCTGTTCTCCCTTACTTGTGGAACAGTACAGAGACACATGGGATTCTCCTTGATTCTTATTCAGCCACTGACACAACCGGCAGGGAACAAAAGGCAGTCAGACATGCTTTTAGTCTGACTTGACAGGTACAGATTTCTCCCTCTGGATCTTCACTTTGCTACAATCCCCAGGTCACTCTGAATATGTTAATGCCTGTAAAGTAAATGACTACCTTTTACTGTTACTAACACTCTCTGAGCTGCAGACGCTTCCCGACTCCCAGAAGGAAGTGTAGGTGAATTGTTGCTAATGTGATGGCTCCCTTTTAAGCTGATAGGCACATCTGTGCGGAATAAACAGCAGTGCATGTTTGGGGTTTGCCTGCCCGCAGGGGGGCACCTGATAGCTGGTGCCCAAAGCAAAAATGACAGGTGGGTTTGACGGGATAATTACTGGTGCATCCTCCTTGAACTCTCCCTGCCATGAGCCATGGTGTGCTAGTAGGAATCATGGGGGGGGGGCTGGAAGGGGTGTGTCCTAAACATCTTCTTCAATGAAATAGCTCTAAGGGGGAAGAGGGTGGAGACAGAGTGACCCACAACATTAGCCATGTCCTTCCTAAAAAATCACCACTGGCAGCAAACCCAGCTGCTGCGTGGACTCGGGAGGCTGCAGCATTTCCTGAGATCACACAGCCCTGACGAAGCCTGGCTCAAAATTAGCCACTGTGCCAGGAGAAGCACCTGTTTGTCCTTTCCGCAGGAAGGCTCACATTCCTCAGCCTTGCTGGTATCTTAACCAGAAACAAATGCATGGTTACCGTAACCCAGTCTCCTGCAAATTCACATTCACCACAACAGTCACAGTGATATACATATCATCTAAAGAATTTTACATTAAAATGTTTAATAAATCAAGTTCAAGAGTCATTTGCATAAAACTACTAACATGTCAGGCAGGTTCATGCATTTGAGCTGAACTGCAGCATTAATTTTGTTTGGGCCCAAGAGGGGCAAATGCAGTGCAGACCCCAATCTCACGGCGGCAAAGCAAAGGTCAGCAAACATTACTGTCCACAGTGGGCTGAATGGGCGGAGAAATCAGACTGGAGAACACAAGGGATGGCCAGTTCTTGGCTTGGCCGCTCAAAGGAGTATCACAGCCGCTGAGGGGGTGTAGTTTATTCTAAGCCTGTTCGTTTTACCGCGCGAAGGACTTGCCACTGCGGACACAGAGTGGGAGAGGTGGCAGATTGTGCTGGGGGAAGGTAGGTGTCCGTCATTTCCAGATACTGCTTACTAAAGGCTCAATCTGAAAAGCCAATCATCACGGTACAGGTGACACAGCTGTCACCGTAGTGCCTGTGTGACACATGTCTAATGAGAGATCACAGGCCCACCCATTATCTCCACCTCCCCCATAATCTCCCTCCCACCATCATACCCACCAGGATTCCATTATGGGACATCCGGTAGCACCTCCTCAAAGCCCAGAAGGAAGACTTGCCATTTCCACCTCTCCTCCAGACATCCAGCCCCTCCTCTACAAGCCTCAGCTCCTTTGGTTACCTGGCAACACAACCTAGCAACCCAGCAGCAGGGGTTTCCCGTGTTTGGTGCAACGGATCGGAAAAGAAATTCCGTATTTGCATCCAAATAAATGCACAACCTCTTTTTCCGCTACTGTTGGTGAAAACTGCCTGGCGTCTTTGACATTTCCTTTGAAGATAATCACCCAAGAATTTTACCTCACTGTTTTCTGAAGCCTATTGTTCCAGTGTTAAGAAACATTGCTTTCTGAAAACACAATCATATCTTACTTTAAGCCGTTCAGACACGCCTTCGATGATGCTTATTGTGAATTCGGCAATTTTGGGGGAACGAAATTTGCCTTTCTTGTGGGTACCATCATAGTCTGTCTTGGTTTTCACCACCACCTACAGGAAAGAGGGCAGAGTCAAGCGTTAATAGCATCATCGTGGCTCTGTTCATTTCTACTGCTTTGCAAACACACGTCCTCTTCGACTCTGAAGTGGGATTTGAAGACCGTGCACCGTGGTGTCCTTGGCGCTGCAAACGGAGGGCTACTGCAGTATGCTCGACCAAGACTCTCCGCGATCGCGGGAGCCCGAAATGTGCAGTGTCCTTGTTCGCCTACATTTTATAGTCAAAGCACATTTCGCACATTTGCGACGCGTTGCATATTTTCATAACCGGGTACTGCGTTTTATATCTGACTGCTGAGTGGGGAATCACTTAAGATAGATGCAGATATCATGTCCTAACGACTCGAAAGCAAATCAGATATACAGGAATCGCGGAAATCACAAGAAAAAAAACACCACCATCCAGGTTTAAACATGAACACATCATGCAGCATTCGGAAACTTATTATACCAGTACCAATGTCTTAATCCAAATTGAGTGCAATACGGCATGCTACGGCAACCTTCCGCAATATTTACCGAATGTTAATTAAAATAATAAATCTTACCTTGTTGGGCGGAGGAAATTGCAGTTGATTGACGTCCAGAGGTGTTATGAGAGGAATGGTGTCGAATCCGTCTTCCGAGA
The DNA here is from genome assembly GCA_026776945.1 of Isichthys henryi. NCBI lineage: Eukaryota > Metazoa > Chordata > Actinopteri > Osteoglossiformes > Mormyridae > Isichthys > Isichthys henryi. The sequence goes on from JAODJX010000015.1 coordinate 19,425,400, forward strand.
CGGGCTTCGCATTATTTTTTTCGCAAAAATTGTTTCCCAGTTTCACCATTTTCTTCTTATTATTATTTCCCTGTTAGAAAAACAAAAAAAAGTAAATGCGCTTTAAGCAGGACAGGGACTTGCGAGCATGCAGTCCTTTCACACGTGAATAACTGGGATCGTTTATCATATTTCACTCATGTATAGAAAAATGAAAGGGTGAAACATTTCGACTTCATATTATCTATGCACATCACACACGCCTGAGGTACAGTCATATCTAACCAAGGATTAGCCTAATAATAAGACTATACGCGCGTCGTTCCTGTTTCAGTTCTGATGTTGGATTTGATCTCGCCTAGCAGAACAATATATTATATTTTTTCAGTGATATAAAATGCATTCGATAAATCGCTCGTTAGACGCAGCACAGTTACAGTCAATGAGGAGGCACCACACGGGCCATATAAATCATACATAACCCTTCGATCAAAAGACTTACCTTGGCAATGAAAGGCAAAGGTGCAGCGAGGAGGGCACGACGGCGACGTGGAGCCCTTAATGAAACCGATTGAACGTGTTAATCCTGTGCCAGCGGTCCAGGGATGACGCAGCTGATTTGATGCTGCGAGGGGCGCTTCTGCGGACTCCGGAGCTGGGCAGCGCCGTTTAACGGTGATGTAACGGCGGCGGGGATCGGCCCGGTGCGAAAGGCGGCATCGCCGGCTGCAAGCGCAATAACCTCAGTAAAATCGCACCGATGTACGTTTAAAGTAATGCGCACAATGGACATGACACTCAGTTACTTTAAGCATTCTTTATGAGTGAGACACACAGGTCCCTATAATGGTTTGTATTATGACTTTATTAAGGTAAAAGTTGATGGCTCAAGAGTATATTATGTATTGTTTTAACGGACATTATATTATATTATATTATATTATATTATATTATATTATATTATATTATATTATATTATATGACGCATTTTTGTTGTGCATTACACATTCTCGATGGTAATTTTTTCAGCCAGTTAGCTATTGAACGTTCCCTCTATGTCCCTGTTTCAATTCACCGAGGTGGAGACCTGTTGGTGATCCCTGTTTTGAGGATTCTAATATAATTTGGTTAGTACCACCTGCGGTCCGATGTCATATTTGGGTATAAGGCCAGGATGCCACGTTTGGGCGTGAGGAATAAGCGGAGTTGGTAGCCCCCTAAAAGCAGCCTGCATGGTGGTTATGAAAGCGGCAGTAATAAAGCTTTTTAATGAGATTGGTTCTCGGGGCTGCGTGGAGCGCATCTGCTTGATACCTTTTGTAATCGCTTTATTCCTGTTTATTTATCAGAGTTCCTACCCTCTGTATCTATTGCTCAAGTAATTGATGCAGTTTTAGTAGTAAATCAGCTTGGTTTTATTCTTTGTCAAATGCAAAGAAATTAATAATGTGGATTCTTCTTAACCTCATGATGTTTTTATGGTGAATCGTAATAAATATAGACCTCGACATAGGATTGTACTTGGTGGTCAGATATAAGTTATTGTAATTAGTCCTACAGAGCACTGCAGAAGCATACATTCGCAAGCTTATCTTATCTAGAAGGAATTATGTTGAACCTCTTTAAACCAGGCGCGGGTATCAGTATCCATTAATTGAACTGTATGCTTAGTAATTATCCTATTTTCAGTCGGTTGCTAGGCTACCGTCACCGCTGGAGGCTTGGCCTTAGCAGTCAGGGTGCATATCCACCATGCCCTGCTTTGTGGAGATAAGAGGGGCGGTGCCCTGTAGCTGGGACAATTGAAAGGGGTGGGGGGCGAAAGCGATGCCCACGGTCATAATAAGCTGTCATCCCATCCTAGATGGGAATGCTGGAGTGAGTTTGTCATTGATATTCAGTATCACTTCACTCATCCGGTCAGGATGATGGTATTGCATTAATGCGGACATGACAGTCACTGGGAAATGAAAGCCATGTTTCATTTCACTGTGTTTAAAACGTCAAACCCGTCACATTTGAGGCTTAAACCCCAAACTGTCCTTCTTCTGCCCCCCCCAAACCCCTCAAATACTTCTGTTTTTCATTTTTGTTCATTTGGGAGTCACGTTATGAGGAGTATTAAACAAAAAGGAAGATCAGAGATGAAATGTCTCCCCGCTGTGGATAAATTAAAAAGTAAAACATGAATTTCCAAGGGGGTGGTCAGTGGTTTGCACCACTGGGACCAAGATCTGAATCTCCCCCCAGGCTCTGTGTGTGGCGTTTGCATGTTCTCCCCATGTCATTTGGGGGTCTCCCCCCCCCCATGATCTATAAACATGCTGATGTTAATTTTAGTTGCCAAATTGCCTGTAAGTGGGAGTTGTGGGTGGTGAGTGAGGGAGTGAAGCCCTGTGATGGCTTGGCACCCCATCCTGGGTTATTCTCTGCATTGCCGACCCCTGCAACCCTGAATAGCGTAAGTGGGTACAGAAAATGTGTCATATCCTGCTCTGCCCAATCCACCTGTCTCCTCCCACACCTGTCCCTCATTAGCCTTACCGCTCATTCCTGCCCTCTTGTGATCCACACCAGCTGCCTCTCGTTAAACCTCCTTGTTATTTTATTATTTAAGTGCTTCTTAGGATTGTGATCATCCGTTGTGTCACTGGAGTTGTGCAGTCCTGTTGTTTGTGTGCTAGCCTCCCCTCTTGATCCCCTGTGATACGTTTTGTTTGCCTGTTCTGGTTTAGTTAATAAAACCCCTTTTATTTACCCTCATGTCTGCTCCTGTATCCTCTGTTCTGCCCTCACATGACAAAATGGATGGAACTTGACTTTAGAGTAACACTATGGAATTTAACAGAAATGCACTCAAGGCTTTAAGTGATAAGATTCAGCACTATATTATTCCAGATGCAAGAAAAACACCGATTTGTTTGAGACAGATCTGATGGTTGAGCATCAGGGGAGTTATTATAGGAAAAGAAGAGCAGTGGTGTGCAGGCTGGTGTGTGGCTGCATCTTGAGGGGGCAGGGTTTCCATTTTTACACGATGTGCCAGACATAAAGGTCAATCAGACAGCAAGGAAACAAACAGATCGACCGTTTCTGTGAAAATTGCATTTTCTTGACACATCTCCATGGTCCATTCAAGCTTGTTGAGACAGGAGGTGCGTGATTGAGTCTGAGCCTGAGTCACGGATATTCATAAACCAGCCTTGGCCATTTCACTTGCCACAAGCGCTCCATAAACGTTTCCCGTAACTATATCTTATGACACACATAATACCACATGCTAGTACAGATGAGCGGTCAGGTAAATACACGGTTGTTATGACACCTACACACTTGTGACTTGTATAGGAAAACAGATGGCTTTGCACCCCCTAAGCAAGGCTTTTCAACCAAGGGTCTTTAGAAGATAACTATATATATTGTCACTGCTTTTGTGAATTTGTGCACGTTTCTCACTCGGTTGTACTTGCCAAGTGTCATGTGATTTGAGAAATAAAGTTTGGTTTTAATTTCAAATTAAACTAGATTACAGCTGTGATCCCCTACCACTAATTACATAAGTACATAAGCCGTCTGTCTGGCATTTGCCAAAAGCCTCTATGGACCCCCTACAACAGCCAGGGACAGACTATCACAGCAGTTTTATTCTTTTCTTTTTGACTGTCATTTTCTGGCTTTCCTGTCTCTCTCACCAGTTTTTTTTTTTTAAACTGTTGAACTGTATAGGATTAACAGTTGCTACAACCCTTGCATGGTAAAAAACATGGAATCACTATGCTTGGGAGAAGTTCAGTCAGTTGTTTTACTCTGTAGTCCAAAAAACAAGTAAAATATATAACACAAAACTATTTTACCTAACAGCTGAACACTCTGGCTTCTCATTCTGGTCTAATTATGCAAATTATTCTGCAGTTAAAAGTGAGTGCTTACAAATCTTAAGGTGTTGTTGCACCTGGCTGATTGACATGAAATATGGCCCCAACAAAAGAGAAAAAATGTGAAGGATTATAAAACTCCTTCAAGAAGATAAATCGGCACGGAGTGTGGTAAAAGATGTTTGTTGTTCCCAGTCAGCTGTGTCTAAAATTTGGAGAAAGTACAAACAAAATGGGAAGGTTGTGAAAGGAAGACATACAGGTAGACCAATGAAGACATAAAAACATCAGGACAGAAAACTCAAAGCAATAAGCCTTGAAAATAGAAAATTCACAATAAAAAAAATTAAAGACAAATGGACAGAAACAGGAACCACTGTTTGAGACTGAACTGTAAGACATCGACTGAGGGAAATGGGATTTAGGTAAAGCCAAACGTAAAGCATCATTAACACCTAATCAGAAGTAAACAAGGTTACAGTGGGTTAAAGCAAAGCAGTCATGGACTGTGCGTGAATCCCGAGCATTAGCCAAGGAGATGATGCTGGAACATTTGTTTGTTGCCATCCCAATGAAACATATAAAGATGACTGTCTGAAGAACACAAGCTAATTTCCTCAGTCATTGATGATATGCGGTTGCATGTCAGGTAAAGCAGGGGTCCCCAACCACCGGGCCGCGGATCGGTACCGGGCCATGGAGCATTTTGTGCCGGGCTGCGGTGAACGGATAAAATGCTGTTTTATTTTGGAAAACACCTCCATCTGTGGCTCATAGGTGGCGACAAGGCAACGCACTTGGTGATTACATTAAAATCCCGTTATAATGGACTCGCTTATAACGGAATATCGTCTATAACGGATGAGTTCCACTGGTCCTGGTGTTCTGCCCTAAACTGCTCCCCTGCCACGCATTGCCTCCCCTAACGTCATCGCTCCATTTAAAGGCAAAGTTGCTTCTACAGCGCAGCAGAAGCGAACGCTCGCTGTAAATTAATTTTCTTGCCCTAAACCAACTGAAAAAACTCAAAGTAGTTGTTTATTATGCCTTTTTACATTCGAACCTTAAGTTATCATTCACAACCTCCTATAATTCGTGACAAATGTAACGGTAACTTTTTCATTAAAACGCCACAGTAATGCTTTTCTCCTCGACAATGCTCGTCTGTGCAAGTACAGTCGCTTTCAGTCGCAAGAAGGGACTAATTTAGTTGAAAGATATTTTTGATATTTTGTTGAATCCATTCTGCTGAAAATTTTCTTATCTGTCGTGGTATAATATAATACGGCGTTTAACTTCACGTTCGGCACCGTCACACATGGAAATGATCTGACATCGATCCACAGAAAAAAAGTAACCAAAATTTGACCACTCACTCTACACCCCGTGCGTGCAATACAGCTAACAAGTCGTCCAGCCATAAGGAAAAGGCTCTGGGGGCGGAGGTCTGTAGCGGGGTGGCCTCCTCTAAAATGCCCCCCCAGCTAGAATCTTTTCCTAATGGCCCAGCCCAAAGTAATTTCTCTAGCACAAGTAAGGGGTTAATATGAGTATCTGGTGCAAGTTTGGTGAATGTAGCATTTACCTAGCCAGGATTAGACTTGGGGGGGCATTCCGTGTAAGGCTGGCCTGCTCTAAAATGCCCTCCCCCCCCAGCTAGAATTTTTTTGCTAATGGCCCAGCCCAAAGTAATTTCTCTAGCACAAGTAAGGGGTTAATATGAGTATCTGCTGCAAGTTTGCTGAATGTAGCATTTTCCTAGCCATAATTACACACAGAGGGGCATTCTGTGGCAGAGAGGCCTGCTCTAAAATGACCCCCCCCAGCTAGAATCTTTTCCTAATGGCCCAGCCCAAAGTAATTTCTCTAGCACAAGTAAGGGGTTAATATGTGTATCTGGTGCAAGTTTGGTGAATGTAGCATTTTCCTAGCCAGAATTAGACGGGGGGCATTCTGTGAGGTAGATTACCTGGACTCCTATAACATTTTGCGGGATAGCCAGCATGGATTTAGGAGAGGTAGATCCTGTTTAACGAATCTTGGAGTTTTTTGAGGAAGCTACTCAGGAAATTGATGATAAGAAGGCCTATGATGTCATCTACTTAGATTTCCAAAAGGCTTTTGATGTTGTCCCCC
>JAODJX010000015.1:19439278-19462412 GCA_026776945.1 Isichthys henryi
CCATGTCGTCGTGGAGTTTCCTCCGGGTACTCCGGTTTCCCCCCACAGTCCAAAAGCATGCTGAGGCTAATTGGAGTTACTAAATTGCCTCTAGGTGTGCATGTGTGAGTGACTGGTGTGTGACTGTGCCCTGCGATGGGCTGGCCCTCCATTCTGGGTTGTTCCCTGCCTCGTGCCCATTGCTTCCGGGATAGGCTCCGGATCCCCCGCGACCTAATAGGATAAGCAGTTTGGAAAATGGATGGATGGAAGTAGGAGAACTTCGAAGTTAGTCCTGAACCTAACAGGAAGCCAGGGAACTAAAAGCAGGGGATATGTGTTCTTACTTTCTGCTCCTGGTGACAATTCGAGCTGCTGCATTTTGAATATACTGCAAAGTATTTAGTGTACAGTGTGTGCTCCCAGATAGCAGAGCATTACAGTAGTCTAACCTACTGTATACAAAGGCATGCATCAATTTTCTTGTGCCTTGAATAGCAAGAAATCATCACAATTTGGCGATGCTGCATAGTTGTAGGAAGAATACCTTTGATACTGCATCCACATGCGATTTGAATTAGAGGCTTGTATCTACAGTAAGATGCTGAGGGAAAAATGTAGCCCTTGGGAGTGTGGAGATTATGACAGTTCTATCCGTGGACTTGCCAACAAACAACAGAATCTCAGTTTTCTGAGTGTTTAATGATAAAAAGTTTTCATCCATCCAGGTCTTGACTTCGTTGAAGCACTTAGCTAAAGTGACAATAGATGCAGTGTCATTAGGTGTAACAGAAATATATTTTTGGGTGACGCTAGCATAATGTTTTCTCATTATGTTACCTAACGGCATAATGTAGAGAGAAAACAATAAAGGACCAAGCACTACCCTGTGCCAATGACTGGTGACATAGATGATAGAATACAATTATTTGACACTTGAACAAATTAATAATGATTAGTCAAACACGATTTAAACCACTTCAACACCGTTCTACACCACCTAACCTCAAATTTAAGTTTTGTAATAGGGTAGAATGTTCAACCGTGTCAAAAGCTGCACTACGGTCCAGAAGCATTAGCACTGTCAGCATCAGTTGCCATTTCCAAGTCATTTATGACTTTATTTAAGGCAGTTTCAGTGTTGTGTCCCATACAGAAGCCTTCAATGACTTTTAAAAACAAGAATTGGGTACACAGGTTACAATTTATTTTTGGATTTTCTGCGATCAAAATTATACATTACAGGCTCAAATACATACATTCACCTAAATCTTTTAATAAGTGGTGCTGAACGTTCTAGAATGTCTTTTGACAAGACCAAGGCCTATTAACTTCTTGCTAGTGATCATGATTGACTGCAGCTGGCAGTTCCTCTTTGCCAGAATAAAAAGGATTTGTTTGACGGCACTCATTGGATTGACCAATACGCAGAACAATGGGGAAGTCCAGGGAACTCAGTGAAGATCTAAGAAGGAGAATTGTACTGTAGATGTACAGATCTCGGGTGCCGACGAAGAAAGAAGCCTCTGCTCCGACACCTTCGAGCTCGACTGAAATTTGCAGCTGCTCACATGGACAAACCAAATGCCTTCTGTAGTAGTCGGTTTGATCTTAGTTATAATAATTTTTAGCTGTTGTTCATTAATTAATTAAAAAACATTAAGGGTCTGTTCACGTTCCGTGTGCATTAATTGTGAGCCATCTGAACATGTTTGAAGCCTAATGTTTGCCGTTTTATCATTAAAGAAGTTCACAAAATGTTCACTATCGAGATTTCTTGGTAGCAGAGGTTCAGCCTTATTTGTTAGATGAGCTATTGTTTTAAAAAAGTAGCGAGGGTTATTTATATAGCAATCAGTAAGGTTCGAATAATAGGCTGAACGTGTCCTATAAAGGGCTTGCTTGTATTGCTGCAGGCGCTCATACCATCCCAGCTTGAATACTTTTAAACCCATGGATTTCTATTTGTACTCCAGTCTGCTGTGCTCCTGTTTGTAAGAGTGTATGGTGGTTTTTACCACTTTGTTTTTCAAAGGCACCGTTTCATATAAAATCTTACTAACCATTGTGTTGAAGTCGTGGGTGACTTCACTGACATCTGTACTAGACATCCATCCATCCATTTTCCAAACCGCTTATCCTACTGGGTCGCAGGGGGTCCAGAGCCCATCCCGGAAGCGATGGGCACGAGGCAGGAAACAACCCAGGATGGGGGGCCAGCCCATCGCAGGGCTGTACTAGACATGACGTTCACAATACTCACTGCGTTAACAAATAATAGGGAATTTCTATCATTTACGTGATGTGCCGTAATAATATTATCTGCCATAGTCAGAGAGGGTGGCTCAATCACAAAAGTGATTATAAAATGGTCAGAGAAGGACAGACAGGTACATGATGAACATAAACTCTGACTGATAATCAAGTCTAGCGTATGATTGTGAACATGCATTGGTCCCATTATGTGTTCGTAACATTCAAGAGAGTCCAGGAGGGACAGGAAACTTTGGCTGAAGGCACCAGTCTCTATGTCCATATTGTGTTTATTCGTTCACCCTTGTGTGCATTTCAAATGTTTTCTGTGTTCCTATCTATCTAATGTGCCTGGTTTTGCTACCTGGATTAACAGAATTCAGATAGAGGTGGTTTCCCAGATAGGGTTTAAAGTAGGCCAACAGTAGGCCTTAATCTAGAATTGTTAATCAGTTCCTAATAAAAAACTTTCTGAAACACAGAGTAATAAGAGATTACTAACTCCTGGACTATGGAATCTTGAACTAAAGCAATCAGGATTAATTTAAAACCACCAGTGCTAGTCTGATTTAACCAATCTGAGTTTGCCTATAATACATGGAGTGGAGTTAGAATAACCTAAATTTCTATGAAATTGAAGAAGTAAATCTAACTATACCAATGGCAGCAGAAAGGAGACAGCGGTCAAAAAATTTCACTGAGCATGAGAACTCTTTTTAAGACAATAGTCTCCAGATACCCCATCATTGAAGATAAACAACACACATCGGCTATGGAATCGAAGGAAAGGACTGCATGGTAATCCATCTGTAATGAGTTCAATTCAAATGAACAAACATCTACAGGGACGATTCACCACCTTCAGGTAAGAATTAACTTTATGTAACCCTGTTAGCAGCCCTACTTCTATTACTGTTATGTGATGTTAATGGGTTCTCATTACAGTTTTTATTTTATACAGGTTTTGTAGGGAAAAAATATAAAAATAAATGTAAAAAAAACTGTTGCAGAAGCCAGAAGAGAGGCTTTAAGCCTGATGTAGGACCTGCAAAGAAGAACACCGAGTTGTTGGATGAATTACTGACAGGAGTAATGGAGAACCAACAACCTTTGGAGAACATTCCAGATGATGACCATCTAGAAAGTACAGATGAGGGATAACGCACACCTGAATGGAGTATAATAGTGCATTGATGTACCCTTTCTTTTTCTCCTTTCAGATTGTTGTTTGTGTCATCCAATAACTATTTCTCATTTAAGGTGTTCATTTGATCATGAACTGTTCTTGTAGGTGAAAGTCAAATGGACAGAACTGAAGAGTTGTAGGGGGGGCGCAGCAGTTAGCACTGCTGACTCGCGACAAGAAAGTCTTGGGTTCAGTCCTGGGTCCTTTCTGTGTGGAGTTTGCACGATCTCCTCATGTTCATGTGGGTTTTTTGCTGGGGGCTCCAGTTTCCTCCCATGGTGCAAAAGTGTGCAGCGCAGGTTGATTGGAGAGTCTAAATTGTGCATATGCACCCTGCAGTGTGTTGGTTCCCGCCCAAGGTTGATTCCTGCCTGCACCCATTGTTCCAAGGATAGGCTCCGGTCCCCCCTGTGACCCCAGTTGGGATTAAGTGGTTTAAAAAAAATCAATGGATGGAGAAAGATTTGCAAGGTAGTTTACCCTTCTCATCCTCAGAAGCTATGATGTCTGCCACCATTGCTCACAGGAACAGAAGAGTCTCAATCCGTGAAAAACTGGCTACTGAATTTCATGAAAAGTCGAAGTATCTAAATGAGGAGCATGAAATGAAAAGGAAGGTACTCCAAGTAGAACTAGAAATGGAGACTGAGATGCAACTGTTGCATTATACCAGCAATAAATGAAGTGTTTATTTCATCATATTGAATAAATTTCTTTAATATACCAGACAAAAATGCACTTTTTAGAATACATTAATTTGACCATGACATGTAACAATGTATATTCCAGACGAACAATGAAAAGGTAAACAGATTCATCGCTTGCACTGCTACACCCTTACTCGGGTGGTGCTTTTCTACTAAATTTTGACTATACGAGTGAGGCGCACCGATTGAGATGGGAGACGATTACCCACAATCCCGCAGCGAGAGAGAGAACTATCAGCTCTTCGGTTGATTGCCAGTGGCTTTTTGCATAACACTAGGCACACAATGCATATATATAATACTCGTATTGAAAGACTTCGCTCATTTGTCAAGTTAAAATTTATTAAAAATTTGTGCTTGTCTTGCAAAACATTCGCAGACCAAGTTACTCACAATCCTCTGTAATGTCAAATAGCTATTTATAGTGGCACAATGAAAAAGCATCTCTGTATGCAAGTACTTCTCTGTGGTTTGTTGTAATTGAAGGTACATCTGGATTGTCATCTTCTAGTATTGGAGGGACTGAGCATCCATGCTGTTTCAGGTAGTTATGAAGAACAGCTGTTGCAATAATGACAATGCAGAATCTTCTTGGCGTGAATCAAAGTGTTTTCCGAAGGCACTGAAAACTACTCTTCCAAACATGCGCTCTGCTAGACCCCTAGTGTGCATATGAGCTTGGTTGTACCATCTTTGCTTAGGTGTAATTGGGTGCAAGTATGGTGTAAACAAAGAATTCCTTTGAGCATACCCACTGTCACCAAGCAATATTCCATTATGATCTCCTCTTTGAAAGTGAGCATACAGTGATGAGGTAAGGAAAATCTGGGAATCATGAGTGGCAGCTTTCTAATATGCAACAATGTTTGAAAACTGTAACTGGGGAGTGCATATACCCTGGAAATTAATGTAAAACCTGTATTCCTCAGCATCTGGGGTAGAGGGCCGTTTTATGGGAATATGGGTTCCATCGATGCAGCCTATGACTCCTGAAAAGTTCCCATATTGTACCTTGTAATTAACTTGGGTTGCAGCATCGGGGAAGGTTATGTAGTATCTTCTTAATACATAAATGGCCTTACATACTCTGTGAATGACTTCACACCAAGTCTTGTGCTGTTTGTAACTTTTTCTACCTCCTGTATGAATCTATCCAATTCTTTTCAATTTAACATGTATTTTTCACTTGCAGTTTCCATCAATAAAAATATAAGATTGCAAACAATTTTTATATGCTGATCATTTATTTCCACAAGTGTGGCAAATAAATCTCTATTTACATAATTTTTTTGTCATCCAAAACAAAAAAGGATTTTCTCTCTATGATGAAATTCACATATAAAAATAAGCCTTATAAATGGTGTAAATTTGTGTCTATGGGATCTGACAGGGATCACTGTTCCATGTCATTGTCATTCTGCAGGGTCTTCATGGCCAGACCCCAGAGTGTAACGCTGGAGAAGAATGGTCCTTCATTGTTCCTATAGGGGGTGCTGTTGGACCGGTTGCCTAATGGGTGCCCACAGTGATTGTCCAATACTGACATTGTAGGACGCATCATGGAGACCCCCGGTCCCTGAAGAGTCTCCTCCCCTGCTTGGCTGTTCTCCTCGGCGTAGTTGAAGGAGTCGTGATGCAGTTGAGCTTTATGGAGCTTCATCGGGTCTGGTTGGGTGCACATCTCCTGCTGACAGGGGATCAGGTGGTGAGGACCCATAGACCGCAGCTCTGAGAAGGATGTCGAGGAGGAGGGGCTGAGGGTAACAGTGGGTGGGGCACTGCTGTAAGGGGGAGGCGGCTTGTCAGGCCCAGGGGGCAGCAGGCCAGAGAATGGCTCCGTGTCCTGTGCGCCCTTGTCCTTATCTGGCTCTGATTCATCTCCAGCCGGGCTCTGGGCCCCGGCCCGGCAGTGTGTGCCGCGGTGACGCCTGAGCACAGCGGAGCGGGTGAAGCACTTCCCACAGGTGTCACAGGTGTATGGTCTCTCTCCTGTGTGCGTCCATACATGCCTCCGCAGGTCACCTGACCCAGCAAAGCTCTTACCTGAAAAAAAACACTGGCAATCAACTGAAGATCATCCGCCAAAAAACAATTCCCATATGCATCTTCATCTGCAAGCTTTTTTGTACACCCCCTGGTGGTCAGGAGGACGAGTCACGCTGAGGTCTGATGGTGAATTTAGGGCTGGATTCAGGGCTCACCACAAGTCTGGCAGCTGTAGGGTCTCTCCCCGGAGTGCCGCACCCTGTGTTTCAGCAGTTTCCTCTGCATATTGAAAGACTTGCCACACTGGTCACATGTGAACACCTTGTCGGTTGTGTGGGTCTTCTTGTGCTCTTTCAGGTTACTGAAGTTGCTGAAGCCTGGTGTGTGTGTGTGTGGGGAGGGGGGGGTTGTTAACTGTGATGCTCAGAGGCAGTTATGACCAGTATAGGCATCCAAAATCTGCCCTCTTCTGATTAATCATTTCAAGTTTTTCTTCTGTTTTAGACTTAAAGGCCACCTGGCTTTTAAATATCAAAATTATCTCACAAATTAAAAGCTAATATTATCCATTAATGCACTAATCTAAACAAAAAACTGTACAGGAAACAGCACCATGCTCAGTGTCTCTCTTGAGTGGAGCAGGTGTTCTTACCTTGCTGCCTTACGATTTATCACAGTAAGGTAAGTAAAGTGAAGACTGTCCACTGCAGTATGTGACATATGAAAGATGGCAGAATAAAAGGTTTTGGTATTTGTGGAGTACAAGGCAAACCAGGGCAAACAAACCTACCGGCACTATTAATAGTTTAACAGTCAATGCAACACACACATACACACACACCCCTATGCACTGGGTTTCTGTCTTCCAGTGAGTATCTCCAAGCAAACTGAGCTCACCTCGCCCGCAGATATCACACAAGTGAGGCCTCTCTCCAGTGTGGATCGCAATGTGGCGCTGAACATCCCCAGAGGCCGCAAAACTTGGGGGGCGGGGAGGGGGGGGAGACAGTGTTAGTAAACAGCCCTGTCACTCCCCCCAGGAGGGGAGAAATGCCATGTTCTATGAATGACAGATCCATGTACACACTGGGGCGTTTACCTTTTCCCACAGATTTCACAGATGTACGGCTTCTCCCCCGAATGTCGACGCAGATGGGTCTGTAGGTTTCCAGCCTGTTCAAAAACAAGCTCAAATTATCACCATTTTCACCAAGTGATGCAACGAAAGTAAGAGCTGGCAGTGAATACCTGAGAGAAGTTCTTCCCACAAATGTTGCACTGGAAAGGCTTCTCACCTGTCAGAAGCAGAGAAAAGGAAACACACAGAGGTTGAGCATGAGAGTGGGGGGACATGCAGAGCCCTGGCACCCCCCCGTGAGCAGTGCACGCGATGGGGATTGGACACGACGTACCTGTGTGTGAGCGTTTGTGGAGCTCCAGGTTACTGGGGTGCTTGAAGGTTTTGCCACACATCTCACAGCAGTACTGCTTCATCTGAGTCTGCTGTACTGCATCGCTGGAGGTCTTCTGGTGAGCCTCCTCTGGATTAGCTGATGGGGGACTAGGGGCTTGGCTACCTGCTGCACGCTCAGCTTCTGGCGCTGCCTCCACTGCCTCGCCAGTGACAGAGGGGTTCGCTGGGTTGCCTGGAGCCTCCCCATGGCTGGTCTCTGCGTGACAAGTCCCCGGGATGTCGTCATCACCCCCCGCCATGTCTTCCAGGGCCTTCTGAGACCTCAAGTAATTGTATTTCTTCAGGTAGACGGTCTTCTTAGGCCGGAGCTGCCTGCTCACCGGAGACCCTTTCCCCACTGGACTTGCCTGCCTGGCTGAAGTCTCCTTGCAGGGGGTCGCAAATTCCACATCAGCCAGGATCGCCGGAGCTGGAGCCGAAGCCTGATCAGCCCCCGGACATGCGCCAACATCTAGAGGAGCTCCAGCCTCTGTAATGGTTGGAGGGAAGGGTTCCTCCACCACAACCAGGGGGCTGGAGGCCAGTGTCGAGTTCCCACTCAGGGAGGTGCTCTGTTTGAAGTACTGCTTACTGTAAAAGTTGCGTAGCTTGTACCTGTGATTTAGCTGCTTCTCTGGGGTGCTGGATGTGCCCCCAGGGGCCTCAAAAGTAGGCAGCCTCCGGGGGAGCTCCAAGTCCGGGTTGCTGCAGGACAGCTTGTGGAGAACCTCAGAGGTTGGGCCATGGGGGTCACCGTCTGGGGGTATGCCCGACGTCAGCACGCATTCGGGGTCGGAGGTCAGCGTGCCCGGTAACGTGAAGGATGGCTCACTGGCAGGAACACATGGCTTCAAGAAGCCATTACACAGGCTCAGGATGTTGGGCACCTGGAGGCATTGGGCGATGTCCAGCAACGCCTGCACGTTGTCCTGGTTCACCTCCAGGTGCGAGGTGTACATGTAGTCCAAGATCTGCCCGATACCACTCACATCTTGAATGACAAGGTGGAAAACATCGTTCTTCTGACCGGGGGAGTTCTGGAACAAGGACCTGCGGGGTGGACCACAAACAGGGTGTTGCAGAGTGCCTGACCAGTCTGAACATCTGCTGAGTCACAAGTATGAGAGTATTAAGGAGAGCATCCGCTTGCTAATGATCTCCACAGCAACAAATTAATCTAACAAACAAATTGTAACACATTAGGAGCGCACTCATCTCACACCTGAAGTAGGAACTGAAGGCAGCCAGGACATTCTTGTGGGCCTTGAAACACACGCCTTTCACCACCAGCATGCAGTCACACAGCAGGCCCTGGATACGCTGCTCCTGCAGCTGCTGGAGGAGGTATGAGCTGTGACTGGACACGGAGTCCATGACCTGCTCACAGCAGATAGCGGGGACTTAGGGACATCGCGGCTGGGGAAGAAGTACAGGAGATAAGCTTAATTAGAGTTCATTTAATAAAGATAGCTCAGTTCTTTTTGAGAGGCTAACTATTAATACTATTAAATACAGATAGAATGTTCCTAACTTCAATAAAAAGTAATGTACTGTAAGGGGATTTTTTTCCATAATCTGTCACATGTATTGCACTGAGTATTTAAATCCTAAAAGGCCACGGCTGGATGCGTAAACACGTGGTAAAGACTGCCCGGACCTCCAAAGATAAACACCTTCACCCCGAGAGGCTTCGCTTACACTTAATTTGCGTTATCAAAATATTGACGCGAAGCACTAATCCCTCACCCGGGACTCATACAAGCATAGGTGCCTGAACTACTGAAGCGACAGTGAAACCAGCCAAATGTCTCATGCACTGGCGAGATGATACACCCAAGTACATTGTAAATAATTTCAGCAGCTATACGACATAAATAAGCTGCACATAACCTCATTAAGAAAGCAGCCATTGTACGATCCTGTTCAAAGCGGGAAGTCAATGGAGGAAAACGTGCATCTGTCATCAGAAGCCAGCGGGCACCTTCGGGCTCTCATGCAGAGACCAGCCAGGACAAAATTGGACTCAGGATCCAGTAGGATCATATAATCTAGGAAGATCACTACCTAACGACACAACGTGATTGCTCCCGGATACGACGCTTTTAAAAGACGGCGAAATGTATAACTGCCATAAACATACAGAAACAGTCAATGTAATGAGTATTTCAAGTAGTTGTCTGCTAATATACGATCTCACCAGTTTTATGTGGATGATCAGTCACCAAATATTCGCCAACGCTTATGTCACTTCCGGTATAGTTTACGATAGTGTTGTAAACAGCGTCATCTACCGTTGAAAAGTTTTCCTTACCTTATATGAGTGCAAAATATTTCTGAATATATGGACACGTGTCCGGTGTATTAAATATCACTGTAAATATGACTGGTTAAAAAACAAATAACATTTAAAAAAAAAAAAATGGTAGAAAATACACCGGTCATTCATTCGTTAGTTATAGCATTAGGGAGAAGGAACACAAACATTTATCGTTAAAATCAGTAGTAAATTGTTGTAGTGATAGAATAATTAAGATGAGCAGTGTGAGCAAAACTTGTATACACATTGCGTAGGATCCATTAATACATTTTAGCCTGTACGCTTAAAAATACTTAAATCTTGTGCTTTATTTCCTCATTCTATAATACACTATGTGCAGAATCATTAGGCAAAGTATTATTCCTGGAGATCATTTTTAGCAAAAGTTGGGCAGACATATAAAAAGAAATTCAGAAGTTTTATTGTACACCAAGTAAATTTAATTATAGAGAAAATGTGACATTTGACTTTCACAAACAAAAAATAGCAGAAAAACGCTTAATTATCAGTGTGCTGAATGATTAGGCAATTAGAAGTGGATTTTCTCTCTTCATCATCAACAGACATAATAATAAGAAACAACTTCTTGTTATTAAGTGTATATATGAGGAATAACAAGCTTTCAGTCGCTCGATCTATGCAGCCCACTTCACCAAGTTTAATGTCCAGTATAGCCAATGACTATCATGAGCCAGTTGACCACTGAACCAATCAAGTTTTTGATTTGATCCTGTCCTATATTAGCTGAGGCAGCTAGGACCACCTCCCAGACATTGCTCTGAGAAAGGTACTGCGTGCTACCTTGGTAAATCTCACACTCAGTCAGGCGATGAAGGGGGGGCAGGTCATAATTCAATTACATTTCAAGCATTTCTAGGCCAATCTATGAAATATTTTGAAGCATGGGGACGGTCATTGTCCTGCAGGAATATCATACTGTAACCTTTTAGAAAGCTGCTGACTTCTTGTGTCAGTGTTCGAAGAAGGTATCTTCTAGAAATTGGCAGTAAATTTTGTGGTTAATTTACACCATCTGCAAGTCAGAGAGGTCTGATAAGTTATCACTGATAATTACAGCCCATGGCATCTCTCCTCCACCACCTTGATGGTGCGCGAAGAGGATCTCCATCCACTGGCCCATCCGTCTGTTCCATCAGGAGTCACTTTCATCCCATCTGTCCCCAAAACTTTTGTACCATCAGTCCTGAGCTGTATCCACTCCCATTCTTACTGTAATGTTATACCTTATTGAGTGGAGGTCATGTTTCAGTATTTATGACCCAAGGAACGTACACACATCACACGACACCTAGTACTTCCGGAGATTCTGTTCAGATTGCAGTTTTGGAAAATAATAGCATTTGATGCTCAAGATTTTCTGGAAGTTTCCTCTTTTAATGTAACACTGAACTTTAGCAGTTTATGTGTGTCATCTTCACTCTATATGCTTCTTCAGTCCTCTTTGGCTGTTGGTAA
The DNA here is from genome assembly GCA_026776945.1 of Isichthys henryi. NCBI lineage: Eukaryota > Metazoa > Chordata > Actinopteri > Osteoglossiformes > Mormyridae > Isichthys > Isichthys henryi. The sequence goes on from JAODJX010000015.1 coordinate 19,450,636, forward strand.
AAAAAAAACGCTTAATTGTACAGTTATCACGTTTCAAAACTCTGGCAGTATCGATCGTTTTGCACCCCTCTGACTGGCACTTTACTGTTTTGCTTTTTCCTGTTCTCTGAAAGGTCCTGTTTGACCCATTCTAATAGTAATAATGATTTGCTTAATAATTCTGCACAGGAAAGTGTCTATGTCTATCCAAAAAGAAAGTACTCACACCAAATACTGAACATTTTTGCAGTTTTTAAACAGTTGATTCTTAATTTGAGATTCATCTGGACTGAAAGTATTGGTCGGATGAGAAGATAAAATCAAAATACACACTTGCCTAATAATTCTGCACAAAGTGTAGATTATAGTGTTCACTGGCTGGTATGTCCATCACATTGTCTCTGCCTGTAGTTACGCTTCGCATACAAGGGTTTATCAATTTTGACACACTTCATGGACAACAATAGCGAGCAAATGTGCATTGTAATTACACGTATATAATACATATGTTTACTGCAAAGTAATGGCATTGAATGACTGCAACCAAACAGACAAAACCATTCCGGAACTTTGTCGCCGAAACTTTTGTCCCCGCGGAACGTAAACAGCGTGACACTTCCTGCGCTTAGTGGATCCAACGTGACTTTCTGGCTTCTGCAAAAGTTAACCGAAAACCGGAGTGGAGAGTTCACGTCATCATCCTTCTAAACCATGTACCCTAGTGTTTTAAAAATGTTTTTGGCTCAATGTTAGTTAAAACCATCCCGTTTCTGTGTGTACGAGAGTGTGCGGCAGACCGGTTTAGTCCATAGATCGGATCTGCACTCGCCACTATTTCATGTTGCTAACCTCAGTACAGTGGGGTGCGAGAGTTCATATCGTATTATTATTTAGTACGACATCTTTGTAATATCGGGTGCTTGAGACAACCCCACAGAGCGAGTAGAGTGTCGCTTTCCTGTCGCTATGGTGTTCTTCACGTGCAACGCATGTGGCGAGTCGCTGAAGAAAGCTCAGGTGGACAAGCATGTGTTCATTTGCAGGGGCTGTGAAGTTTTATCGTGTATTGACTGTGGAAAAGATTTCTGGTAAGTATTAAAACCCTTAGCCAGCATGTGGTTTATTTGCTGTTTATAAGGCTACAAGGGTTTGAATTCTTGATCTCCAGACACAATTTACCCGTGTTAAATGCCTTATGTCCGATAATCGTCTTTAAGTTAATAACTAGAGTAGTCAAGCAAAATTTCACTGCCGTAGAATCGTAATATAATATAATGATTTTCATTATGGCAGCTATGGATATTATAGGAGAATCTCACGCTGTACTATATAATTGATACTAAGTTTTTCACCCCAACCCCCGCAAATATGTACCTTCAGCCAGCGCATGAGTTGCAGTTAATGTTTTTATGTTAGTTTTAATATTTCTATTTCTGTTTTCTAACTAACACTACAGGGGAGATGATTATAAAAGTCACACCCAGTGCATCAGTGAAGACCAGAAGTATGGTGGTAAGGGATATGAGGCCAAATCAAAGAAGGGTGATGTGAAACAGCAGCAGTGGATTCAGGTGAGTTTGTTTTAACTCTAGTAAAAGTTGGTCAGCAGTTTTCTGAAACTCTATTACCATTTTTTTTTCTTTTACCTCTGTTAGAGGTCTTTCTCTTTCTGGTTGGCTTATCATGCTTTGCAAACAAAGGTGCTGATATTTCAATGCAGAGAATTCACGAGGCAATGAATAAACCAGGCGTTAATCCAAAGCTGAAGGATGTTCTTAATCAAGTCAGCTCCTACGAGAATGTGCCGCGGAAGAAGGCAAAGTTTCAGGTGAGGTTGAATAAGTTTTCTTCCCTGTGGTTCTCTTGGGCTTCAGCGAGTCTCCCTCATGTCCGACCAAAACCCTAAGCTGCTGCTTCTATTTTTCTGTTTCCTGTTTCCCTCATTTAGATTGAACAGGAACTTGGGTTATCTGGAGCCTTAAGTATAGTTTACTCAAAGGGAATCAGTATACCCATGTAGGAAACCAGTACACCCATATAGCCTCACAGCTTTATAATAAAATCTTCACTGTCTCTTCTGTTGCTTAACTAAACTGTTATTGCTAACAAGAAAATTAAGACTGAATTGGATCTCCTTCAAATGCTGAGCACCAAACATTTATTTTATTTTTAATGTAAAATAGTGATACAGCGACTGAATACTTGCTAATTGAAAATTCATGCATTATTGGTTTGTATGTATTTTGGCATATTTTCTCCAAGGATGTGTCTGCGTATATCGTCTGGTTAAGAATTTTATTTCAATGTTTCTGCTTTTCCTCTTCCTTGGATGTGGGCAGAACTGGATGAAGAACAGCTTGAGGATCCACAGCGCTGCCTTGCAAGATCAAGTGTGGGAGATCTTCTCAGCAGCCAGTGGCCTGCAGCCTGAGAGCGAGTCACAATGGGAGAGCGAGCCACAGCGGTTGGCCCAGGACAAGGCCCCGAAGGCGCGGCAGAATGGCAGTGGGACTGCAGCCCCACTGCAAAAGAAGAGCAAACAAGAGTGCAAGGAGGACAGGCGGCAACGATCTGACCTTTATGGTGTGGGGGCGGAGGACGGGGGCGATTTCACTGAGAGGACGAAGAAGAAGAAGAAGAGGAAAAGGGGTGAGGAGGAGTCATGGGAGAATAGAAGAGAAAACAGCAATGCTGCTGAGGGAGAAGGGCACACCAAAAAACGGAAGAAGCACAAAGCAAATGGCACAGGAGGTAGGAGAGGCAGCAGATTGGTGATGGGGAGGTTTGGGGATGTGGGGGCGACTGGGTAAAAAACCATTCTCATTAACTCACTGGCACATTGAATGACATTCCTTGTTGTATCCTCTTCAGTCAGCGTAGACAAAGGGGAGAAAACAAATAAGGGTTTATAAGGCTGCAGGCTACTGAGATGTGGATTGTATAAGTGTAGGATAAAGAGTGATGCAGACTAGTCTAGGTCGCTTGAAGCAGAACTGTAACACTGCTGGGTTCTACCAGCTCAGAGGTGCCCAGCACATATCTGTGATGGACCTCCTTCTGAAAGACATACAGCCAGATACAGCCAGGGGGCAGGCTGGGTGACTGATGAAGTGAAAGAAGTCTGAGATGTTATTCAGTCAACAGAAGGCCCATCTTTCTATGTGACAACATGGCAGGCCGCTGGCAGTGATTTGAGGGGGTCGGGTGTAATTTCACGGTCCAGTCCAGGTCCCTTGATAAATGTAGGGCAACAAGTGAATGTTACAGGATATGTGGACAAACAGTGTATCCATCTAAAATACGGGATTGTCTGGTCTTTGCATAGATCCATATAAGTTACACTGAAATCAGCTGAATGTGGGGACATGCTCAGCTGTTTGGTGTCGGTTTGCTCTGTAGGATGAGACTGAATTGGAAATCTAGCAGAGCTATGAGAAGCCCTGAAGTCTCCCTTGGCCTGAGTCCCTGTGTGATGCCTTCATGCTTGGGCAACAGGGACTTTTGTGCCTGTTGTTGCTGTATTGCATGTAAACGTCAACTTCGTCGTCCCAGTGTCCATCGTTCCTTGTGTGTGTATCCCCAAGGGTGGGGGTGGGGGGGTGCTGCTCACTGACCCCTGCTTCATCTTCCTCTCCATCAGAGAACCTCTTGGGCGCCGAGGATGAGGAAAAAGCTGAGGAGGATGAAGGCCAGCCCAGTAGCAAAGGTACTGTCTGTATGCTTTATAGTGGGTCTTCACTAGTCTCATTGTATGGGCACAACTTTGTTCCTTGTATGATTAATATATGATGGCTACGGCACTCAGAAATGATTTCTGCCATCACAGCATAACCTTAGGGTGCCATTATTTCCTGCCTATCAGCCTCATACAGATGGATGTAGCCAGGCCTGGATCCAGCTCTGTAAAATGAGGGGGTGCAGGATTCCCTGAAGGAGCTCTATAGTGTTTCAGTTCTTATTTACAAATCATTAGAACAAGTCTGTGATTGGTTGGCGTTGGCTCGGTATTGGATTGAACCAGCTGTCATGATTGGGTGGGCCAGTCCTGATGGCAGCTGCCACTAGATGGCAGTGCTGCGTCAGTCCGCTGAGATGATTCCACTTTAAGATGGTTTTACTTACCATTTGTGCAGACACAGGTACATGGATATTCTTTGGTCCAATTATCTTTCAGTGTTTTTAGAGCCCCCTTCACTCAGGGGTGTTGTTTCACTTGAGGTTTATGGTGTGTTATAACAAATTGAACCAGAATGCACTGTTTCAAGGTTTAAAATGAATCACATTGACCATAATTGTCATCACAAAACCCTCACAGGTACTGAAACCTGTTGAACATTTGTCTTTAGATGCAACACACTACAGTATCCTTACTTATGGAAATGTGGAAGGTCATTGTGGGGGTTTGTGTTTCTGGTTTTTCTTTGTGGTGAAGTTTTCAAAGAAGCACATTAAACATCACCACCCCTTTTAGGGGACATCAAAGGAGGGAAGTTTCAGTCAAACACCCTGTCTGCCCAGGGATGCAGTTTACTGGGCCTCTGAAGGCTGGATTAAATCCTTGTACTGATAACATTTTATCTATTTCATCCCCTAAGGTAAATTTAATTGGAAGGGAACCATGAAAGCAATTCTGAGACAGTCCCCGGAGGAAGGAATATCAATAAAGAAACTGAAAAAAAAGGTAAGCTAACACACTGGGTCTGTAACCATTCTTTATTGTAAAACATTTAAGCATCTCTGCCATTCCCAGGTGCGTCTGTGGGTGTGAACGGTATCTAGGCTTGAATAGATCAATGGGTTTATCACAGGATCAAGTGAAGGTCATCTGATTTTTGTGAGATTTGCATTGCTGGTATTGTTTCTTTTGAAGGTCCTAGCGGAATATTACACCTTCACCGGAGAGGGGAACTTCCGGTCCGAGGAAGAGCTGATATCGCTCTTCAACAAGAAAGTCAACAACAACCCCAAGTTTCGAGTCCTCAAAGACAAAGTCAGACTTGTGAAATGATTTCCTTGGTGCCTGACCGTGAAGATGACTGTAGACCAACCTACACACTCTGCCTTAGTACATGCTGTCATTAGCTGAGTTTTTAAATAAATTTTCAAACGAACTGAGTTTTCTTTTAGTAGGGGGGCCCTTCCAGGCACGCTTATGTGTGCTCTTTCTGTGGCCTCTTGTTTCTGGTTAATCTCATTAAAATAGCCTTTTCACATCGGGTTGCTTTCACTCATCCGGATGGTCCTGATCTACTGCACTGCAATTTGCCTGGGCGCTTGTGTGTCCAATTCGACTCGGGTCAAATCCTGGTCAGCAGAGATGGTATCCAAAAAGGCTGCCAAAACTCTGCATCCGTCTGAAGCAGGTGGGGGTTCCTTCATGGTTGCGTGCTGTTTGTGTCCTCTGTCCTTGGAGACATTATGCTTGCAGGTTAAGGATGTATTGAGGGTTTCATGTGCTCCTCATCGCCACCCAAAAAGACAAACACCAATGCTGCATTCCAAGGATTGATCCAGATCGGTCTGACTTCCAGCCTTGGTGTGACATTAAGCCGTGGCTTCAATAGTTTCTGCTGTGATTTCCCTACTGATTATGAAGATTAAATCTCTAGGACTGGGAGTTAGGAAATCATTTCGGGTTAGCCTCAGTGAGCCGCTTCTGGTTTTTCATTCACATTTGTTTGCTTGGAAGATGCTTTAATTCAAAGCAGGCAAGGATCTGACAGTATTCATCTCAGGGGTGTGAGCTTTGGGCAGCTCACTAGGTTTAGGATGCTGTGCCTGCGATTGAAAGGGTGCCTGGAGTTGGCAGAATGATTTTGCTCTTGGGTCCTTGAACAACCCCTCTAACCCCCCAATCCAGGCGCTGGCTGACCTACCCTGCTTTCAGTTGTATGCCATGAGACTTGCACCCATGCCCTACTGGCTAGTCACAGAGCACCAACACTCCAAGCTACACACTAGCCCAGCTGTATATTTATGCTGCTTTTTGTGGCATCATAATTGTCTTCAGAACCTCTGTATGTCTTCCAGCATGGGGCATTTCCCTCTTGTATGATCAATGAGGGTCGTTATTCTTGGCCCCTGGGCTGGAACTCGTTCTTTCTGAGTGATGCGGAACAATGGGGCTGCCTTTCGTTTGATATGTAACCCGATAGGTGTTAAACTGGGAGGGAAACATGCCACACGGGAAGATATTTGACCTTACCTGAGGGCAGTTAGATGTACAGCTGTACAAAGGGTTAAAGAGGGTCTTTAGCAGGTGAAGATCTTGATTCCCAGTAAAGGTCCTTTCTCATTACAGGAAATTTTTTTCAGGAACTTTTTTTTTCAGTACGAACTCGGCATGTGTAGTTCCTGGGAGATAGTTCCTGAACCCGTTTCTTAGTCCCTACTTTTGGTTAGGTATTTTTTGTTGACCAGGAACTACTGGGATGGAACTTAGAGTGGTAAACTTGGTTGGTTGGCCAGAAGTACCAACTCCAACTTCAAAGTTACGGGGAAAGAAATAGAAGTAGTGCAGCAAAAATGCAATTATTTTTGTATTTCAGTTACATTACATGTATTGATGTACGCGTCTTCTCCATATTTCTACTCTGAAATATCTGATCACCACAATTCAATGTAAAAGTGTTTTTTTTTATATAGTGGTGCACTTATCTCTAATTGTCTAAGGGATGTGCAGTGCTGGATGTCAAAGTTAAACTTAAGAAAAAAACTGATATTATCTTTGGGATGCCTGATGTTGTCAGAGTTAGAGAAACTTGGGCCCGCTGTCAGCTAATATACACAACCATGTAAAAAATCTTGGTATTATATTCGATTCTACTCTTAAGTTTGATAAACAAACTCAATGGTTCGTGGTAGTTTCATTCAACTTAATATAGTGAAACTTAGACATATTTTGTCATTTAAAGACTTTTTCAGTGATCACTGTTTCGAAAGTACTGTAATTCTCTCTACTTAGGAAGCTGTCATTCAAGCTTTGTATGTCTGCAGTTGGTCCAGAATGCAGCTGTGAGACTCCTAACAGGTACCAAAAAAAGAGAGAGCATTACTCCTGCATAGAGAATTACTCTCACATAAAGCATTACTCCTATACAGAGCAATGCTCCCATATAGACCATTACTCCCACATAAAGCATTACTCCCATATAGACCATTAATTCCCCATAAAGCATTACTCCCATATGGAGCATTACTCCCGCATAAAGCATTACTCCCGTATGGAGCATTACTCCCGCATAAAGCATTACTCCCGTATAGACCATTACTTCCGCATAAAGCATTACTCCCATATAGACCATTACTCACGCATAAAGCATTACTCTTGTATGGAGTATTACTCGCAGTGCTCGCATCCATGCAATGGCCCCCGGTCAAATATAAAGGTTTTATTATTTTTTAAGTTTTATTATTTGTTTTAAAGTTCTTCATAGCATGGCTCCCGGCTACATCTCTGACCTTATCAGTCTCCATTCTAATGCTCGAGCCCTATGATCCTCTGACCAGATGTTTTTAGATGTTCCACGTTCTCACTTGAAGTTTAAAGGTAATCGGTCCTTTTTGGTAGCTGCTCGAAGACTCTGGAACAATCTTGCATCCTCCATAAAACTATCCCCTACAATAGATATTTTAAAGCCTTTTTATTTTCCCAAACGGTTCAGCCACTTTAAAGACTGAAGTCGGCTGTCTGTTCTGTCTTGATTTCTTCTCTGTTGGTGTCACTTGTTCATGTTTTTATAATTTCATTTACTCTGCTAGATGTTTATTTTACATGGAGTTTAAGATTTCTTATAGCTTTGGCTTTTACTCTTAGTTTTAAATTAGCTATAATTTTGTTTTTAACCTCAGTTTTACATTACTTACTCTCTCTTTTAAATTGTTTCAATGTTTAAATGTCCTTTACATTAGTTGATTTTATTGTGCAGCACTTCGGTTGACATTTGCAGCCTTTTAAGTGTGCTATATAAATTAAGATGACTTCACTTGACCGATGTTTCCTTGTCTCCTTTGTATTATAGTGGGCCACCATATTTTTAGACAATGTGATTGATCCCCCCAATATCTAACAAATAACTAACAAAACAACTTGGTCATCCTCCATTGATTTTGGGGGCAGTTTAGTTTCATTTTAAATTGCGTATGAAATTTTACCTTTGGGTTTTTTGCATCTCCCATGTTTCTTTAGCATAAAGGTCACAGTTGCTGTGTGGTGGGAAAGCGACACAGAACAACAAAAGTTTCCGGTCAAGACAGCTCAGAAACTCAGAACCGGGAACCAGGCTCCTGAACTTCAGTGAGAAAGCGTCTTATGAGTTTCTGGAAGAAGATCAATGCTTTGTAGAAGCTTCAGGGTGCTGTACCTCCAACTTCCGCAGCCTCACTGACCTGTCAGTCTGGAGGAAATGGCATTTCTAAGGCAGTGTATAACCTGGTGTGAGAAGCAGACACTAATGTGTCGAGATCTGGATCAGCGGTTCGGCTTCAGGAAGCGTTGGGTTCAGCTCATCCCACACGCAGCATTTCAGATTTATCGAGCCAGTCAGTCAGCACTGCTGGACACCATCTTCTCTGCTCACTGTCCTATCATATTCTGGCCTGAGTGAAAGGCGGCTGAAGATGCCTCCACCCCCCCCGCAACACCATCATGTAAAAACATTAATAGTAGAAAACCGCGGACTGTCATCCAAACGACACTGTCATCCGTATTGATTTTTCGGCCAGATCAGCAACTTGCAGCCCCTCAGTTCCTCAGTGCTCTGGCTGCCGGGAAACTGACTACATATCTTCAGGGATTAATTATTGGTGAGGTGGGGCACAGGGGTGAATTTGACTCTTGCACAGTGCAGGCTAATGCACATTCCTCTGTGCCTAGATCAAGGTTTCTTTGGCTACGGACACAGAAGACCCATAGAGGCAAGTCCCTGGTGTGGGCCTCCTGTTCCGTTTCAGTACCGGCTGACCCCTCCTTTCTGGTCACACACACACACACCCGCACAGATAGACATACGTGCCTCGGACTGACGCTGGAGGAGATATCTCCTTCTTCATGAAGTCCTGCTAATCCTTCGGGTCTCATCCTGGCCTTATTCATTCTGGTTCTTACCTGTAATTATATATCACATACCTTCAGTATTAAAGAGGCTGTGACTTGTGTTCATTGGTATTAAAGTTGTGTTTTCTGGTTGAAATGAGGTTTTAAGCCCTGGTATTAATGTATGCTGGACTTCAAAGGCAGTAAAACGATCCCACCCCATATTAACTGTCTGTCAGGTAAAATCCTATCTTCCGTTATGCATTAAGCTATTTACAGGACCTTCACAAGACACTCAGGACACCAGGAAAATATCTTTCTCCTGATCCATTTTATGAGGATCCAGGAACTTTGCTGGGATATTTATAAAAGCAAATAATCTCTGGTGTACCAGTCTCATTGTTTTCAATAACAAAATTCTCATTTATATTTTCATAGCAACTGTAAGATTTTAAGTAAATTTCTAAATTGAATTAGGTGTAAATGGACCCTGGGTTAAGTATGAAGAAAACACAACATTCAACTTGGAGCAGGTAACTGACCACTGGTCTTGATTGTCCCCAGTACAGTAAAGTCTTTTCAGCACTGATCCTCCTGACCAGTAGGGGCATGGCAGTTTATTGTTTGAATTCTTTGAATCACAGGCAGCACAATGAGGTCAAAAGTAGCGAGTTGTGAGTGAGGTGTTTCCACATGCACCCAGACTTTGACAAGGAGGGTGTACATCCCCTGAGGTCAGCAGAGCCTGCAGTGCCCAAGAGGCTTTGAATAACCTGTTTATGGGGGGATGGGATGGGGGGAGGGGTGATGTATACATTGACCTGTTACACTACATGATAGAGGTCAGAACCTCAACTGGATCGTGACTTTCCAGGCCACATGTGCTCAGGCTCATCACTAAATGATGTAATGTCTCTGTCTGAGAACATCCAAATGCTGAGAGAGGATTAAAATCACAAAGAGGATTAAAAAGTAATTATTTGGCAGAAATGGGCCTTCAGCGTCTTTATAAGTCGTTCAGAGAGCTGGGCAGAAGGCGAGCACTTCTAGGCTAAACACTCTCCAGGGCTATCAGAGATTCAGACACACCTGACTGAACTGCAGCTTCACCTCAATGTGCCTCATACCCCAGCCTTTCCGCTCGCTATTTCTGCCCTTCTACACCATTTATGCTACTATATTTTCATGTAACCATTCTTAAAGGAGAGCTGACCTGTCTTATGGCACATTGGCTTGACCAAGAGGTGCCGTTGAGACACAAAGGGAGCGAGGAAAGTTGAAGGCACGAACACAAGGATAAAATGGCGGGGGGATATCTTTGGAGATGTACAGTGGTGTACAGATTAACGTCACTGGATACATTCCAGTGGTAATGAGGAAAGGCTGATATTTGAAAAGCATGTTCAGCATCTACCGGTCAGTTTTTCGCTTATGTATGTATCTGAGTGCTTACGCTGAGGCTGACCTGCTCCATGAGCACCTGCCCCCCGCCCCTGCATGTTGCACTGAGTCGCCCCATCACCCCCCTCTCAGTAGCTGCAGGGCCAGCTGAGGTGAGCCAAGCATAGGTAGCAGCCACCCTTACACCAGGGCGGCACTCAAATTCTGCCGGCAGGAGTTCAGATCAGTGTGCAGGGATAATCTTACCCCCTCAATGGTCTGCACTGACAGATTCTTGCCAGTTGCTGGTCAGTGGGTCTTTGGTTGCAGGGCACGGCAGCATAGAGGAAAAGTATGTAAAACTATACATTCACTGATAAGCGCCTCTTCCAAGCTGATTTGGGCGTATTATCTCAAGAAGAAAACCAAGAAGGCGGATTTGAATTTTCCAAAATTAAATGCTTAAAATGAATTTCTTTCAATTGCTCTAAGTATAATTCCCAATTTACTTACTTTATTCTTCCACAGAACAACAGCCCGGTGAAAGTGTCCCAGTTCATGGGGCCCATCCTAGGTCCCCTGTGGCCCTCTGAACGCTTCCAGCTGAATGTGCTCACGGCAGCTGGGGGGATTATAAACTCCGGCTTACTTTGATGACGGGAGTATTTCCTCTCTCTGTTGTCTTATCTAGCAGCACTGCTGTGGACTACAGGTATCATTTTAGTGATGGAGATTTTCTGTGGCATTTTGTTTCCAAAACTGAGTAAAGCAAATCTAACATGCAATTTACAGTCAGGTCCAGGTTGTATGTGTTAATGAAACTTTACCCTCTAGTTATTAAAGATTAAACCCTTATACCCAAAACTATAAATAGCATGCAACAAGAAACCATATATTCATGCGTCAAAGAATTGACCTACAAACCCCAGTTAGTCTGATGATGTTCACTGGACTGAATGTCAACTAACTTTAAATAATGCATAATAATAACCAGTAATGTCTCCCCATGATGCTGTTCTTAATTTGTCTTCATTTAACTTGTAATGTTGCTGATTCTTTGTTAAGTGCTTCAGGGCAACTATATGGGGAAGGGTGCTATGTAAAGGTGATGTGGGTGAACCGGCAGCTGCACGCTTGGGGGGGTTCTCACCTCACGGCAGCCGGGACCCGGCAGGCCACAGGGATGCCCGACCGGGGGCTGGAGCATCGCCCGCTCCGCACCTCTGCTTAATCTCTAATCTGCTTTTGGGAAACAGTGCTACGCAAGGTTCAATCTCTTCGTATTTGGTCGCCCTTTGTTCTATTAAAGTGCATCGCGGGGCCGGGCGCGGGGCGCGGGGGTGGGGGGGGGGGCGGGGGGGGGGGGGGGGGGGGGGGGGGGGGG
>JAODJX010000015.1:19463477-19485935 GCA_026776945.1 Isichthys henryi
TTGTTCTTTTTATTACGTCTCTTTTCGTGTCTGGTTCTGTCACTGCCATCCTACTGCACTGTGGAGCTTATGTCACTATGACAAATTCCTAGTATGTGGAAACATACATGGCAATAAAGCTGATTCTGATTCTGATTATTAAATCCTGTATAATAAACATGTTTTAAATGCTTTTTTTAAGATAGTCATTTTCAAATCTATGTAAATGCAAATGTGATTAAAGAAGAACAGCAACAGGATAAAATTAGGTTCTAGACGCTGCTCTCTGATGAGTTGTGCTATTTTTAGAACAGGTCTGCCGGCAACTCATGTGCCCTTTGGGGACACCATGTTGGTGACCCCTGCTCTACAGGATAAGCAGCTGGAAGATGCATGAATGGGCAATGGGTAACAATATAACTTACCAAGAACTAAAAGCCTAGAAATGGCAGCAAAAAGCAAGATTTGGTTTATAAAAATGCCAGTGAGGTATCAGGCTAAATGGTAAAATATAGACTTGGGCGATGGCATCATCTCAAATTTAAAATTTAAAAATGCAGCATTCCGAGGTGATACTAATTACACCTTGAATTATACAAATGGAACATAACATGAGTGTATGGATATGCATGAGTAACAAACTGTTCCCGTACTATAAAGCTGAACTTGAGCTGTGGTCTCACGGCAGATAAACACTGAGTGACAGCATACCATGTATTTCCACAGTTGCCTCACAGGACTTACGTACATGAACTTGCCCCGTTCCTCTCTACTTGGCATCTGTCTTTTCCTGCGTCAAGAACTTCCCGTCCTTCTAATCTTTTCACCCTCATTGCCTCTAGGTGTGAGCTCACTCACTGACGGCTCGTTACGCAACTCATACTCTCTGTTACTCGGTGCTCATTGACTGAGAAAGCTGTGTTTTTAGTTACACTAAAGGGAGTGCCTTGCTGTTGACTCATGCACACAAACACACACAAGTTTAATAATATAAAAAAACAAAATTAAGAAAATCTACCAGTTATTTCTGTTTGTATTTTACAACACCTTTCTCGTGTTTATAAAACCATTTCCAACACTCGTTGCTCCTAGGTGTGGTGTGGTGTGGTGTGGGGTGGGAGGGTGTTTTTCACGCACAATTGTAATTCGTGTGATATAACTTTAAGGTTACCGCGCAACGGCGTTCAACAGGAAGCCGGAAGTTGGCTTCTTTCACGAGCAACATGGCGGGCGCGTTAGCAGACAGCGAGCTGCAAAGTCTTCGGAATCGTTTCAAAAAAGATGCGGAGTTTGTTTTGCGCGGGGTTTCTGAAAATGACACTGGAGAGAAGAGTAAGTGTTGGTTGGAAAACCCTCCGTGTTAGCACAGAAATAAATATTCATTCAAGTACAAAAAAAATAACACGGACTGCTATACCGCTAAATGTTTACTAAAAGTTAAATTCCAGTGGCCTGTACTACGAAGGAGAGGGGGGGTTACTGGCTTATCGGGGGTAACTTGTCTGGTTAGAGGAAACCCGATTAAGTTTAAATATGTATCTAATCTGTTTTTCTCCCTTCCCAACTGGCTTGCAATACAAACTCATGGCCGGTTCTGATAAAGTACCTTGCAATGGTAATTTGTGGCTTTTCGGTGACCTAATTACCATGCTGCAGTTGTGTTCAGGGTACTATAATAGTCATTTTATTGCCAAACAATTGCAAATGTCAATTTTCAGCGTTATTTGGCGTGGTGAGTAATTTAATTAGCCTCTAATCTCCAGCGTGCAAGACCTGCGTTTTGGTTCAGATGTCACTTTCAATAACCAATTGTAATGCACCTGTACTATGCAAAGAAAATGAACTAACTTAGGGTTCTGGGTCCCGTTTACAAGCCTGAGCAGTGTAGAAATGATTTTTTTGATGTCAATCACAGTTTGTGGCTCTGATATTGGAACACCCAGAATTAAGTTTTTAGTTACAGAGTAAAGTGTTTACAAAGCTCCAACAATATATTCATTGCATGCTATAATGAAAAGCTATGAGGCATGTTTGTTTCCTTGAATGTTTTCTTATATATATGCAAGTGTTAAGCTGGTATCGGTAAGTTAGAGTATGTGAGGCCATTAAATGGCTCTCTGTTGGTGTGGATAGTGTTCGGTTGTTCTTTTAGGGTAGAATTGGGCACAGTGCCATACTACTGATTGTTCTTCCTGGCTTGCGTTGTCCTGACCATCTTACAGTTCAGTTGAGTGTTGTCACATTGTCGGCCTGCAGCTGTCTTTCAATGGGGCCATCGTTGGCTGCCACGGTATACGCTGAATTTTGTAACTGCTTCCTGGAATGGGTTTTGAGGGTGTGGCTGGAACGCGTCACTGTTTCCCGTTAACGGAAGATGGCCTTTTCGAAGAAGCTGACTTTGTCTGACATTGTCAGTGTCCTGAGCCCTGTGGCTACAGCTAAGATGACAAGTGGAGCCTGATCATCGCCGGGCAATCTCTTCTGACATCTGCAAATAGTGCCTTTTTAAGCCATTTTCAGACATGCTTTCCCTGGTGTCCGCAAGCCTCACCATGTTTTCAGAAGCTTCCGCTGCCATCTCCACATTAGCTCACAGTAATGAGGTCGATCTGATGCCTCCACACAAAGTTAAACCCATATGTTTAATACACTGTTTCTCAAACTGGTTCTTGGGGACCGTGAGCTAAGATGGAGGAAAATCATGGACTGTCTGGAGGCCCCCCCATTTTGGGATGCAAGCGGGCAGGCTGTGTTATTCCTTGGTGATTAATAGTTCATCGATTGGCTGATACCAGAAGTGAATGAAGTTTGAGAGAATTCACCCTCTGACTTGCTGTTCTGTTTATTACCATGAGAGATGGCCAGACTTAAGAGTAAACATGTGCTGTGTCTTTCAGGTTCGGAGGACAAAGATGCAAAACCTCTCCCTCGCTTTAACCGTCACTCCATCTTCTGGATTGTGGCTTCCATCGGGCTGACTTACTACACTGATTTCGTCTCTGTCCTTATGAAAGACGAGAACATTAAAAGGTAAAATTGTTGCATCATGCTTCCTAAACACTTGCTTGAAAGCTTGAGAAGGAATAATGATAATGAAGCGAGGTTCTGAACTTCCTCCTTCATTGCATTGCATTGTCATGGGAGAGACAGTGCTGCCCTTTTAGGAAGTTGTCAGTGTCGTCATGCTCTTCTTGGAGACGAGTTCTAAGGAATAAATAAATGTGGCTACCATTTCTGTTCTGGGTAATTAAGCAGGGCAATGTTGCTCATGGAACTCTGTGAAGTTCAGTAGATAGTAGGTCATATTTTCATGGTAATTGTGAATCAGCCTCCTTGGTTTATGGTTTCTTCTACAAGTCTTGTCTCAATATAAAACCTTTGATCTACGTTCTGCATGCAGGGAAAAAGCAAATCTTGCCATCAATGATTAAATTTACTTCAAAATAGGTGCATGTCTGGCTTTAGCTGACTCCCGACACCTTCCTAGGTCTGCTCCTAATTATGCAGAGCCATTTTATCCTTGCTGAACTCTAATTGTGAGGGTGTCTAAAAAGAGGTCCTTTGTGCCAGGTGCAGTTCACTGTGCACTGTTATGTTACAGTCCTTAGACTAGTATCAGCTACGCAGCCTGTATTTGTCCCCTCTTGCTGCAATTTCCCGTCATTCTTTTTAGTAAGTTTTGAAGATGGTTCTATTGTTGTAAATAGTTTGCTTTAATTGCAGCTAAAAGCTGCCGTTCATGGACTTCTTTTGAGTCAAGTCTTTCATGGAGAACAGTAGTGGTGGATTGAAAGTGCTAGTCACTAGTGTAGGTCCAGGAAATTACCCCCTCATTCCATGCATTGTGGTCTGTCTTTTCAGCAGCTGGCATTTCTGGGATCTGTTTTTGAGACTAGGCTCCATCTCGCCTACCCGAGTGAGCACAGACCATCAGGTCTGACCTCCGTTTAATTTTTTTCCAGCACTGACCATCCTGACAGGGCTTTCACACTTCCTGGGGCTGAATCTTTCTTATTTAAAGCAGATGCCACTCTCTGGAACTCTTGTTAATTTCCAGACACTGCCTGGTTGTGATGTTTCTAAAAGTCTGTCAATAAAGTTCCACTCTTACAAAACCCATAATATGATATATTGCGTATTAAACAACACAGGACTGAATACATGTGATAGGCTGCATTCAGCCTGCTAATAGCTCTTTCAGAAATGTAGCCCCAAGGGCTACCTCGTCATCACATTGCTTAAGGCTAAATATGGAAATTCCACCTGGAAAGCTTCCCATTTTGGCATTACTGGACAGTTTAATCATCCCTCTGTTAATTAACCTACCTGCAAAGTGCTGCTGTGGCATGGAGCTCATGTATGTGCTGTCATAGTGAAATCCCACGCATGGTGTTACATGGTGGAGGTGGAGTCTGTCACCCCTATTGTTTCTGTGTGTTCTTATCATTAATCATACATCTCTGAAAGAGGATATTCATTTTATTGTGACATCAGGCTGCACCATCTCCATCCCCACTGTGTGACCACTTTGTCCACCCACCTGCCACTTTATCTCCGCCAGCTGGTGGTTCAACGTGGGTGTGGCCTTGCTGGGAGTGAGCCTGGCGATGGCACTCTTCAGCATTGTCTACCTCGACTGGTTCCGGGGGGTCCAGCAGTATGACGATCAGTACCCAGCCATCGCACCCGTGACCACTGCCACCTTCATTGCCGCCTCCTGCAGGTGAGTTCACCCCGGGTGGGGGGGGGGGGGAACATAGAGACAGTTTTTGGAGACAAGATGTGAACATTAAGTATAATTTAACAATAAGTTAAAGTTGAATAGGCCCTTAACTGTTGCTAATTCCAGTTTTTGTTTTGAAAATTCAGTTTTAATCACTGAGAGGAGGGCCCGTATGATTTTTTTGACCCCTAAATTAACACTACTGTCCCCAACCCCTCAGCTTCAATATAGCACTTTGGCCCGTGTGGTCTATCTGCACTCCTATTATCCTCTTCACCCAGTTCATGGGAATTGTGATGTTCATCTCCCTACTTGGCTGAGATATGAAGGTAAGGACAACCTTGGTTCACATCACCATGTCCTATAACAATTCTGCTGATTCAGTAGTAAACCAATATAGGATGTGTCTAGTGATCCAGCTAGAGTTACCTTGCTCAAGTCCCACAGCGAGGACTCTGCAAGCTAAGCTTGGGCAGTATGATGGTATTATGGTATACCCTGGTATTTAGAAATCCCAAAGGGGTTACTTTTAATACTGTTAAAAATACAGACGTTGATGTGTCTTAAACTGATGCAGAGATGCTGCGTTGACGCAGTGCATAGTAGTGCACTGCTTTAGTGGTGATTGGAGCCTCCCTTAATTACACAAGAAAATACAAAGTCAAACAATAACGCACATGCCAAAAAAACAAAGCACGCCGTGAATGCACTGTAACTGCATGTGCAGCATACGTGAAACCAAGTGTGCATGCAGCTGCAGATTAGCCAGTGACAGTGGTGTCAGTACATGAAGGGCGATCTTTTTAACTCTCCAACAAGGAGTCGTCTTCCCGTTTCCCTGCTGCTCAAGTTGCACACTGATGAGTCCATTTAGGCTGTCACTGATTCTGGAGTTTACAGAAAAAAAGAAATTACAGAATTACAGAATTAAAAAGAAAAAAAGTTAATTATGTAGGCTAATTAACTTTTTTTCTTTTTAATTAAATAGCATGTATACCAGCGTGAAATGTCTGGAAGGTATGATGGTATGAAAAAATAGATACAGCCCAAGCCTATTGCAAGCTAAATCCTTAGTCAGTTGTGTTTTATGCTCATTTGTCTGTCTGAAGTGGTTATTGCTGTGCTTTCATATTCTTTTGCTTCTTAATATCATGAGGTGTTGACCATCATCATAATTTAATGAGATTGTTTAAACACCCATAAAATAATTAGGTATCTTAATGATTTACTGATGCTAATGATTGAATATTCTTACTATTAAGTGAGGTCCAGTTAATGTCAGTTTAATCAGATTCCATGCAGTAAACTGGGATTTATTATATCATCTAGATTATAATATAACAGGGTTTGATGACCACTGTTCCAGAAGGATCTGCAGCTTGTTCATATGTGGAATATACACACTGCATAAAACACTGTAATTACCTTTGCATGAAAAGGCAGCAACAGCCCTTTTAAGAAACTAGGTAGCTGCTTTGTTTAAATAAAATGTAATTTTTTCTCTTGTGTCCTTCTGTTACGCAGGGCTCTTCTGAAGAAGCACATACCACTGAACTAGATCAAGATCAACTTGAAAAATGTTTATACACTGACGAATTGTATATATTTTGTATTGGTTTAACCTGTCGCACTTATATTTTATATCTGCTACACAAAAGACCTGACATTTCTATTGATTTTCAGGATGTTTCTGTATAGATTTCTGGGACAGGCATATCTGTTTTGGACATTTAGTTACTTGCAGCGCTTCCATGAAAGAAAGGCTTGCTGTAACCAGCAGTGCTGTATGTAAACCCATGGCTTTCTCTGTTTTTGCTGCTGTTTATAGTACAATATGAATGGCCTAACATCATTGCAGTAACGTTCAACACAACATTTCCATAAGCATAACGTTCAGTAGATTTCTCAGAATTGGGTGTAGCCTGCTGTACATCAATAGGATTACCTAATGTCATGCAAGCAGTGTTGTTTGTTTGTAGGTGTTGTCATTCAATGGAAGGTATCATAGTTTTGGAAAGGGCTCCAAGATCGCCATGACAAAACCATAATGAAAAATCATGCCCCACATTTTGAAGTAGCCACCTTGTGGATGTTTAAGCAACTTCATGCTAATTAAGACAACGATAACGTTGATTCATTACAGTGCTTGGTGTAACGTGATGGCAGGTCACTATAACAACCCCAGGAGTAAACGCTAAACATATGTGATTTCCTACTAAGCTGTCCACCATTACTCATACTGTATTTCAACGAGGGTTTCCATATGGTGATTTTTAAGCTATTCCACTGCGTCACCTTGATGAATAGCCTGTACAAATGAGAAAGTCACACATTACGTGACCTTAGTGACAAACTCCCCATGGTTAAGATTTAATTTTACCTTTACAGTTACATTTTTTACCTTGCACAACACATTCACTTGATCTTAGTTGCTGAATTCAATAACTTTTTGCATGACCTATGATTGTTTTCACGTACACAATGGCGATTGGAACTGTTCATTTTCTCTGTTTTAGTATGCATTCAGAGCTTTACATCTGCTTATAAATCCATAGGGCTCAGGTGTACAGTTTTTATTTTATTTTTGGCACAGATTTTTGTATAGTATGAGATGACTCGTGAGTAAAGCTTTTCACACTAACTTTAGTAGTTTTGAGCGAAATTGAATTATATATTACAGATTTGTGTACTTATGCAGTAGTAATCCTTCTTAAAAAAACTAATATTGTATTTTATCGCTGAATGCAAACATCTGTATTTTGTAAATATCCCGCGCATAGCCAATTTCTCACTTTTGCTTTTCAGGATATTTTCTTAGCTCTTTATATATTTTGTTATGATTTATATTCATCCACTGCTCAGACCTACAGCCAACTGTTGTAAACTGCTTTTTGTGTGTAATTTTTATGTCATTCGGATGCAATTGAAAATAAAACTAATTACTTAATAAATAATGAACCTGTAGTTTACAAAATGCAATGAGATGCAGAAAATGCCATTTGATCAGTAAAAGACACCAATAGTGTCTTTTGGGTGCAGTAGAGTGTCATCTGGTTTAAGAAGACTGGAGAAAAGCTAGCAAGCATCCTCTGTACTACTTAAATTAATAAAAAATATTCTGGTTCGACCAATCAGGCAATATTGATACAACAGGTTTAGTTGAATAATTATTAAATTGAACTTGTCCTGCCCACCAAAAACTGCCAGTTATCTGGGACAGGTGAGCAGTTTAAAACTTTTCAAGCCAGGGTACCTAGATTAATTGCATGTTACCCCCTCTCCTATCTCAAGACTGAATTTGAATTAATTGTGTGACAAGGATTTGAAAGGGATTTCGTAAAAAAAAAAAAAAAAAAAGCTATGTCCACTCTCAACTCCCTTCCTCAGAAAATACTATTTTTAAATTCGTGCAACAGATTTTACTGAAACAATTCACCTGAAACTACTGGTTATCACACATGGACGGGCTGGGGCAGAAATCAATAGACTGAGTTTAGGTTGTTCATTTTGTTCACATTTTCCCGGACGTGAAAGAGAATGGGATCTATTGAGAAGGTGTACCGGCATCAGTTTCACTAAATTACACTGCAGTCTGTAATTTGCCACACGTTGGCATTGCAACTGACAAGTTTAAAACCATACATATAAAAACGAAAAAATTAAATATATCATTTTTTATGTGCCCTGTAGTTTATCCATTCTTCCACAATTTCCACAAACCCGTACGTTTTTGTTTATTGTGTTACGATACCCAAAATTCTAGTGAAATCGCTATTATTCGCTTAATGATGGAACAACAATAAAACAATATAATACAATTACATGTAAATAACATACAATTCAAATAACGATCGCTTCTTTCCCTCCCGCATTTCCCGCATTTCAGTCGCTTATATGTCTATGGGTCTTTTAAAAAGCAGCGTATTTAGATTCGGAAATAGGAGCCTGGTTGTCAGTATTCAATGGTGTGTTTACAAAGGTAAACAGATTATGATGAAGGCATCAACGGGCCGGATAATTGCACGGTAGCAGCCTGATTGGGTCTTTTTGAAAGGTGTATGCCAGAGGGGCTGAGCGTTACTTGCAGATCAGGCAGTCATTTATTGCACACTAATCTATACATGAAGTGCATCATGGACATGGATGTGGCATGTTTTTAAATGCGTGACAGTGAGCATCTGTGTGCACCGATTTAGTAACTTGACGTGAAGTTTTTCATCTCATGAGGGGAAAAACTTTTTTTTTAAATATTAAGGTAAGAGCTCATTTTATCCATCGATTTCAGGAAAACCTATAGCGGCTCCAGTGATGCGAACTGGGACAGAGGACAACTGAAACCCTATCTATACAGCCTAATCTCCGTGACTCAGCAAGGAGGTATAAAAGCACGGGCTATGAAGTAATTTTAGTTCATTGTTACACGAAAACAACAGGACATTTGTATCAGCATCAGTCTGGACCTTTTTATTGAGATCGGAACGGGAAGAAAAAGAAAAAAGAAAAAAAACGAACATTTCCTCCTGACCTAGGACTTATATAGCCTGAAATGAAGGTGCCGCGGTTTTTATTTTCCTCAGTTATGCTGTAAAGAGAAACTTAGAGTAGTTTTTTACTTGGATTTTACTGGGTAAATGGTAGAGCGCAACGGTATGGATATTACTTCCCTGAACAAGTACAGATCTGATCCCGCTGTTCATCCCGGTCCAGCCAAGGTTAAAGATGTGTTTATAAAGGGCTGGAGTGATTACCCGGAGAGGATCTCCAGGCTGCATAGCGCCCAGTATGGCCTCAATCTGTTCATGGTGGGGTCGTCCTTGATGCTAGCCTTATCACATGAGGGCACCCCTATCCATGAGGAGCACGTCATGGTCTTCATGTCGGGTATCATGATCATCCAGCTGATCTGGATGTTCTGGTATGCCTTGAAAAGGTTTACTGTCCGGAGAGGAGTCGAGCAAGATATCGATGTGCACGCCGGCCCATGGTACATAAGAGGTACGATCACATCCAGTAACCTCATAAAATCATGTGCAAAATGTGTGACTCATTGACAATAACTCTGACGGGACACATTAAAATACATGAGAAAATGAGAAAAACCACACTTTTATACCTTGTGGCAAAAATTTGCGGAGTCGCTTTAAAAGTCAAAAAAAGAGATGGCATACTCTACTTAAATCACAGACATATACTCCGCAATGAATTTCTTGCAATTTCTCAATGCATTAATTTACCTATTGACCTGCTTTTCTATTTGAATTGTTTAATTTATTTGTAATTGTTGTTTGAATTACTAGAACTTTTGCTTGTTGATTCACTTGCTCATCTCTGTAGGGTCCTGCCAGCCCATGCAGAAATGTTCGTTATGATTGAAAACGAGCTAAAAATAAAGGGGAAATAAGTGTTTCTTTTTGTCGTTCCCCCCCAGCCGGCTTAACAGTGCTGGCCCTGCTTTCCTTATGTTTGGATGTTTTACGAGTCGGTTACTACATGGGCCACAGAGTTTGCCTTGACACCCGTTTCGGGCTCTTCGCCTTCGTTCATTGTTTTCACACAGCTACACAGGTAAGCATCAAAGTCTGCAGTGCCTGTGCCTTTCCATTTGTCAGTAAACTGTGCCTTCTTTAAGCTTGTCAAAGGGTGGTTTCCACTGAGAATAATACAATACCTGCTTTGTTTAGTGGGATCAAACAGTTGCATGACCTATAATAAGCTTCTGATTCTCTGATTGCTTTGAAATATAAAACAGGCTTAAATTCACCTGTCATCTGTCAGTACATGGGTGAGATGCATCCCAACATCCTATTATATCTCAACATTATATCTCTTATATGTCTATATAACATCTCAGAATTGACTAGGCAAGAATGTATGAAGGGATAATCACTTAGAAATGTTTTTGCAACTTTCATGTTTTGAAGTTGATCTTGTTTTAGGTGTATTTCCTTTGGTTTCACGTATGTGATGTCGTCATGGGCTTAGAGACTTTCGAAAGGTATGAAGATGTCTTCAGAAATGAGCTGTGATCTTTGATAAGATCCAGGTTTCCAGCTGATGTGCACAATAAGTTAAAATGACTAACAGAACAGAAGTTTAGTAAAAGTATTTTACTTATGCCATATAAAGATTATCCTTCATATTTATTTTAACAGTTTTTTGCAGGCTATGAATGATTTATGAATCTAGTCTTTCCATTAGTCACTGATACTTATAAAGCTGACAGGCGTCATGTGTGCTTGTATGGTTGGCTAATCTTGTCATGTTGTGTATTGATGTTCCTCAGGTTTGGTGTGATGCACGCCATTTTCACCAACCTTCTTATTTGGGGCAATGGTGTTATGGTAGAGTCTGACCACTACCTGGACTTAGCACTGTCTTTCGTGAACTTCACTGTAGGTAAGACACTAGCTTTCTCAGAGCTGGATCTAGTAGATGAGTTTGCTTTACAATTGGCCCAGCTGTGTGTGTGTGTGTGTCTCCATGGGGCAGGGAGCAGAGCCTGTGGACAAGCGGGTGCTATGTAGGTGTGTGGGAGTATGTTTGGGCATATGTGTGTGAACGGTTAAGGGGGCGGGGGGTTAGGGGTGCCGTGATAATTTGCAAGCTGGGGCCCCTCTTGGGTTTCACACAATGCAATTGTTGGCTTCCAGTGACTCCATCAGGGCAGATTTGTGTTTGAGGTCCAAAGGGGGAGGAGGTTCAGGTGATGTAACTGATACTCTCTCATATCCACTAGTGTCGGTCTCTGATTAGCTGGCTAACTGGCTGTACTTTATTATTTATTTTTATCCTGTTAATTAAACAGAGGAGTAGGCGGGGTCATCTCACAGAAGGAAGTGATTTACCTTCCACATGATTCCCAGTGAGGCCAGCTTAGACTGAAGAGAGGCCCGCTGTGTTGTGTGCATAGAAAGGGCCGTTGGGAAAAAAACAGGGTGGGATTTCAGCACTGGGAAGCATTAACCAGCAGTAGCAATGTCAGAGGGGCGGAGGCAAGCAGGATATGACATGAATCTCAGGGGGCTGCACCTGAAAAAAGGTTTGAGGGACTTTCGGACATGTTCTCCAGTCTGCAAACTGGCACCAATTTACGCTGCGTCCTACTGGTCAGCCACAGAAACAGCACAGTGCTTCAGCCCAGAGGACCGTAACAATGCAAAAAAGCAGCCTTTTCAGAACATGCAGAACTTCATAAAAGTGTCGAAAGTAGCCATCTCAGCATATTGGGGTGTAGACCTGAATAACTATGTAAAAAACAGAGCAGTGTTTTGCGAATGGCCTCATTGTAATGCATTAACCTGTAAGAAAATCACTTTTTCAGCTCAGCTGTGGTTAGGTACAGATGTACAAAAGCTATCTAAAGGTTAAATGTACCTTTGTAAAGGACAAAGGGGACTTTCTTCTTCCTGCCTCTAGGGCTGAAGCCTACAAGCTGGGAGTCCCAAGAGAGGAAGGAACAGTGTCTTTGCTTTAGAGCAATATCCAATTAAAACCAAATCTCACCTTATAGTTAGTTTAACTTTTATATTAGATACATAGTAAGACAACCTTATCCTACTTTTGGGCCCCGATTGGGATTTGACAATGGAGTAATGTTTTAAAGTTTTTAAATCAGGATTAATGGCTACTCTCACTCAGAGATGACAGGATGGTCATTGATCAACCACCCCCCCCCCACACACACACACACACCACATTGGGTCCCAGGTCAAATGTCCTTGAGACATATCAAAGGCCATTAGACTTTGGGTTCTCTGAGCTGGTGTAAACCTTAGGATCTCTGCTTATTGGCTGGGCTTCACACGATCCTGTGTTTGCAGGAGTGATCCTCATTCTCTGAGTGGGCTCACCTCTTTTCCTTTATCCCTAACCAAAAACATGAGCATACTTGTTATCATATATCTATATGAATGAAGTGCAAAGTGACATTTACAAATCATTCACAGGATATACAAAATAAAGTGTAATATTCTTGAAAAATGTGATGCTGGAATGGTTATGCTTAGAGAACAAGCACATCGATTAATATGTGTTTCCTCTTTTCACTATTAAGTTTTTAAGCTCAAAATGTTTGTAACTAAAATCAGTACTTTGTTTTCCGGTTAATATCCATTCAGAGAACTATGATTAGAGAAACTAAATGTTTTTTTTTTTAGTTGACTACATCCGCATAATTTGAATACATTTATTTATTTTATTTTTTGGTGTTAATAATGGATCTTGGCTGTGTATATGCATGTGTATAATCAGTAGAGATGAAATAGTTGACGTAATGTTTTGATTTTTCTCTTACCAGATGCCCATGTACCTGACTGTAACTGCAGTACTGGCATCTGCATTGCATACACTAAAAGTGTCTACTATCTGTACCCGTTCAGCGTCGAATACCACGTAATAGTATCTGCCATACTTTTTTGCATGTGGATGAACATCGGCCAGATCCTTGAACACCAGACCCCTCGAGGAACAACCAAAGTCAAGCCACTGGCATTGATCATAGGCCCGGTGCTGGGCGTTGCTGCCCTTTTCAGCACCATCGCAGTCTTGGTGATTTACCTCTCCAAGATGGGTGGAAACACGGAAACACGAGATTGGGCCATCTCAATGTTTTACGTCTACGGCATTGTCATGCTCTTTTCCATGAGTGTAGCGGCAGTAATGGGCCTCATGTTCTACCGGATGGACCATTCGAGATTGGACAACTATGACATCACCCCAAGGAAGCTAGATGCAGACCTACTCTTTGCCACGTCCATGGGAGCCTGGCTCTTGTCCTGGTGCAGCATCGTGGCTGTTTTGGCTAACCCGACTTACGAGAGCTACCGCTGGAGTAACTTTGCATACTCCCTTCTGATGGTTCTTCAGAAGTATGTGCAGAACCTCTTCATCATCGAGGCACTCTATCGCTCTGCTGGGGAGGGAGCAACTGAGCCTCCCTCACAGGTCTTCTCAGTGACCACCCCAGATGCATCCCAAAATGGAGCTGTGAATCCTGCCTTTGAAGACCAGGAAGCAGGTGCATCTCATGAACATGAGCCGGCCGACCCCCCTCTCCCACCAGGCCCCAATCCAGAAAGGCCTTCTCCTGATTTCCTGAGACTAAAACAAGAAGCCCTGAAGAACATCTCCATGTTCTTGCTCCTAGCGAATGTCTCTGTAAGTCCCTGCTTCACAGCATGGTGCTCTACAGCCATGTCAGCTTAACTGCACTGATAAAATATCCACACTCTCATTTCACACACAACCTTGTGCTTTCTACTCTTCCAAATCTTTGAGACTGAATTATATTTTCACAGCAGTTTTCTTCTAGACCATTTCAGGATGTTTGCAGATGAATTGTTCGGTGTCTGTATTTGCATAAATGCTAATTGTGTGTCCTCTGTCTTTCCCCATGGTCTCTGTAGCTATGGCTAATGCCAGCATTTGGCTGCCGACCCCAGTATGATAATGAGCTGGAGCAAGAGACCTTTGGCTTTGAGATGTGGACCACGTTGGTGAACATTGCCATGCCTGTGAACCTCTTCTACCGCATGCACTCCGTCGGGGCCCTCTTTGATGTCTATATTAGGGTGTGAACCATGGAAACAGAAATCCTCCTGGTGCAGCATGTCCTGTCAAGAATAAAGGCATTCTTCATGCCATGCTGCTGTCCCGGACCAGTATAGAGTGTAGAAAACCATGTAGGTTGAGAAGGAAGGTCCGTCTGTCACAAACGGACATCACATTTGGTGCTCTCTTTTCTGTATGAGTCGCTGAAACACCACCAAAAAAAAAAACAGAAAATGGTAGATTGGACTGTAAAGTTATATACTTGAATTTCTTTTCTCTCAGTCACCTTTGATTCTCATTTTAATAAGTGATGTTTTGCATGAGATCCCAGTTATGTTGATCTTTTTTGCTGTTTTAACGCACAGTGCCTTTCACATATGGACAAGAACAAGAAACAAAAAAAAAAATGATGGGATGGATGTTTAACAAGATATTTTCAAAATAGTGTGAGTTCCAAATATTGGAGAGAAGTCCTGGCCGAGTTGTGTTGCGATGAAGATGCAATTTAATCGTCGTGGTTGCTTTAAATTTTATGTACTGTCGGAGAACATTTATGAAGCATGTGTGACAGCGTTGTGATCGTGATAGCTAATTTACCACCTCGCACTGACAAAGACATCAAGTGAGAACTAAAAAGGCGTATATGTATATTGTGTATAATATAAATCAACAGTAAATCATATCTAAATAAAGGACTATCGTAACTCAACTGAACTAAACCATTGTTTTTACAAAGTCCCTACTGGGTCAATATTGACTAAACCGAAAACGAGTCACTTGTCAATTTTTTGTGAACTTGTAATTGTTTGCTGATGAAGATGCTTTGGAAAGTACAATTATCGCAAATTTTACCTGTAATGTTAATGTTAGCATAGCACCACCATCATCATTTTTTATGCAATCTTTTATTGTGAGCATGTTTCGAACATAGCGACTTAGAACTGAATACGTAAACCTGTGGGACACTTGAAACCTGTGGCCGACCAACGAGATGTGTACTCTTGTTACATACATGTTGTCTTTGATAAGAATCATTTTTGCCTGTCTATTTTTTACATAGTGTTTTATAGTCATGTCGATATTTTCTGTTAGAATGTCATTGAACAGTTGGTTTGTGTTCTGCTGCTTCTGAAGAGATGAGTTTCGTCCACTGGCAGTCCAGCCTTTGCATACCATATCTCTCACTGTAGTCATGCATCTTTCTTCAACCACAAAGGACTAAAAGGATGGTGGGTGGAGATTTCGGGGTTTTATCTGACCACAGCATCTTGGAGAAGAATAGTTTGATCAAGCTGAAATCTCATCGTTTAGAAGGGGCTGGGGGATTGAGCTTCATTCCAATCCTCCCACCAAAGATCATGGTCCTCCAGTTCATTTTAAACCCTGTTTGGCCATCAGGATGTTTCACTGTAGCCTGGCGTGTACCTCTCCCAAATTCACACCAGTGCAGGGCTCCTCATGGTTTATGGAAGCTGACAGTCTTTTCGGCACAAGTTTGGGACCTTGGCTGTGGGGGGAACACCTTGTTGCCCCGTTTTCCAAGAGGAAGGCTGCCTCACATCTAAGCCCGCTTTGTGTGTCATGTTTCCAGAGCCCACTGTGGACATTCCCATGGTCAGAATTCCACTACAGAGAGTTACATCCCACCTCCTTGAGGTCTTCTCTCCACCACTGAGAGTGTCTGTGAAGCTCCACGTGCATCACCAGCTGGGCCTGGCGGGATGTTCCATTGATTTTGAAATGAAATGATAATGTAATATTGGTGTCGCAACTGCTTCCTTTGGTTCATCAAAGTTTTTAAAAATATATTACAACCCTAATCTGGTGGTATTATCTTATCCTTGTGAGACTTTATGTTTTTAATATTAGCCTTCTCTCACTGCAATGGTTTTATTTTTCTCAATGTCTGTTTTATTGATTATTCACTTATTTTACTTCTCTGACAAGTAATTTGACAGTCCAGTGATATATTGGACGTTTGAATAAAACATTAGATTTCGAGATTTGCATTATTGGTTGTACATGAATCCTCTGTTTGAACTCATTCTAATTTAGGGGCATTTGGGTTTCTGATTAACTCCTGGCTCATTTCACATAATTCACAGACCACTGGGCCCACTCCACATTGGTTTATCCCTGCTGGTTCTGTCTCTGGTATAATTATTTCCTAATTCTGATTTAACTGGTTTCTGTTTGGGGCCAGTGATCCCAAACACATCTACATGGAAATAAAAATTATTTAAGATATTCAATCTTAAATGTTATATGAAGGGGAAGCCCCTGTGCTCTATCATATGTGTCTGAGGAAAAGTTGCTTTATTCATCAATGAAAAACATTTATCTTCTATGTTCGCAATGATATGCATTTAGCATTGAGCCCAGAAATGCCTATTGAAGACATCTTGGACCATGTTCAAATATCAAATGTCATTCTCTCTTTACCTCCTTTAGTAAAGGCACATTACATGCCCTCATAAAGAATATCAAGTGTAGGAACCTGAGAGTTTCATGCAATTAAAAGCAGACCTGGATAGTTGGCTCGCAGATGATTGTTTTCACCACTAGGTGGGGACATGGTTTTTACTCTTCCTTTTGAGTTTTGCTGTTTGGAAGGCCTGTAAAAACACCCTCAGATGTGGTGGCACTGCTGTGCAATTTGTTTCAGCCAGATACTCTGCTATTTAATAAAGTACAAGTAGTAGATACTTCCAGGACATTTCACGATGTCATATCCCATCACAAGCACATCACAATGACCTTGAAATGTATTGGCAGAACATTCAGATCACACTCAGTTGCAAGGCTCTCATGAAGTGCACATAGTACATTTTAATACATACACAGTAGTATCCATTAAAATCTATAGCATTAGAAAGGTGGCGTGGTGGTAAGCACTGATTCCTAGCTCTAGGACTGGGGGATCAAGTCTCTGCCCTGGCTCAGTGTTTGCATGTCCTCCCTGGGTATTTGGGGAGGAGGGGTTCCTATGGATACTCCAGTTCCTCCACAGTCCAAAAACATGCTTGAGGTTTCGGTGACGTTTTGGCATTCCGTCTTTGGTTATTCCATGCCTTGCTTGGAGAGTACATGCCAAGTTGCACCATGGCCCTGTGGATATTGATAAGATTTTAGGAATGATTGTACAGCAATACTCCATCTTGGCTCCCCCCCAAAGTACATTATTCTATTATCTTAAAGATGTATCTCTGCTTAAACTCAATGCCAGAAAGTAGGCCTATTTGTCTAATAGGTGGATTCAGCCTGTGAACTCCAGATATGCCATTTTCCATCGGCATCTTTTTTAAAACCTTAGGTTAAGGCAACTCATAACAACTTGGATTTTTTATGTATTAGTTCTGTTATCCAGGGGATTAGATAAAATAGGCTACATCACTTGACCGACTGACGATTTGATATGTTTCTGCCTCCTCCATTCACTTGAGCACACTTGAGCTGATCCCGATTTCCATTCCCCTCGCGGGAGGGAAGCTGCAAACGGCACCGTATCAGCTAGGAGCGGAGAGGAACGTTTCTCCATTCTCAAATATTTATGTGACATCCAGAATATCAGGTTTTTCCGGGATAGACCGGAAAAATATATATAAATATATATTTAAAATAAATTAATGATGCGACTTCTTTGTCCCAAGAGCGCACTCACGGCATTTGATCACCTCTTTCACAATCTTCCCCGTGCGGCGGTGTGCTTAGTGTATCGGCAAGTTTGATTTCAATAGTGTCGAGATATGACACCTTGATGGTTTGTTAAAATCGTGCAAGATTTGCAATGTCAGTCGTTTCATTTCACTTATCAAGTCTCGTTAAGCTTCTGAATATCGCTTATCAAATAGTCTAAACATGTTGACAGGATGTTTAGACTGCAACATGCAGCTTGACAGGAACATTAGTTTTTTCGCCTTCCCTAGGAATATGTTTTGTACTACAAGCGTGTTACGTAACATACTGCTAAGATATAGGTACGCTGAATGTGAACGTCCGTTATTAAATAAGTGCGATTCCTGCAGAACGTTTAATATTACCCAACACGAAGAAATAAACACACACACACACACACACACACACACACACACATATGTATATATATATATATATATATATATATATATACTATATTAATTTAGGACTACATGTGTATTTTTGCAGCTGGGTCATAGGCGAACTCCTCACTGAATGAAATAGACTCATATAGACCTGCCATTATTTAAAACCAACCACGTGGTTCAGCACCAGTGACAGCGCCTCCCATATAAAACTGCGCATCTCTAGCGTATCGTACACATATTATCAAGCAAGGCGGTGTCCAGGATTGGACGACGCCTAATAATTAAATTACTTCTAGTTCAACTGAGTTGTTCGGCGTAAAGTTGATAAATCGTACCCAGAATTTACGAAAGCATGTCCTAAAAATAATGTGTTGCATAGTCGTCAGCGTGTATAATATATAATTCCATATAATTCCTTATAACGAACGAAAGCATGATTTAATTATGTTACAGTTTAAAAAAATAAAAGGTACCACAAAACATAAAGAACTCTGTATAAATTATGCATATGTTAATATATTATAAAATATTCAATTTAGAAATGTATTACTTGGATTACTTGTTTCACCTGATTTTAATATTAAGTGTAGGTGCGCATCCTGATGCAGGGTGCGGGTGGGGAGTTTAAACGCTCCAGACCCCCCCCCCCCCCCTTTCCTGCCGATGCCTCAAAAATAGCTCACTTGGACAGTTACATAGCTGATGTCCTGCGTTATATCGGCAATGCTAGGCGCAGGACCGGCAAAGCATCACCATGCGCTCCTCGGTGACAAGGTGCCTTCATTTCTTTGGCGTGCAACTTGCCCCTGCCGGCTTTGCGCTCGCCGGTAGGATTGTAAGGGAAAGGACTGCTTGCTTTTTAAGCAAAGATGCCTTTTTAGTTTGAATATGTTAGAGGATGAGAAAACGGCACTCGCTAAGTCGCCCGTCCCTATTTGTTAAGCCCGCATGGGACAATGTGTCTCTTTACAACCTGATCAGGTGCATCAGTACACGGAAGTCAGTCCGTTCCGTTTTCTTTCGGAGAAATAATGTGGAACACGACCGAGTTGGAGGCGACATCGGATGACAAAAAACAGCTGGTAATACGGACGCTGACCGGCTCTTTACTCTCCCTCCTCATCCTGTGGACACTGCTCGGGAACATTTTGGTGTGCTCGGCGGTGATCAAGTTCAGGCACTTGCGAACTAAAGTCACCAACATTTTCATTGTCTCTCTCGCCGTGTCGGATCTCTTTGTCGCCGTGCTCGTCATGCCCTGGAAGGCTGTCGCCGAGATCGCGGGCTACTGGCCCTTCGGCAGTTTCTGCAACATCTGGGTCGCTTCTGACATTATGTGCTCCACCGCTTCTATCCTCAACCTCTGCATAATCAGCGTGGACAGGTACTGGGCCATATCAAGCCCCTTCCGATACGAGAGAAAGATGACTCAGAGAGTGGCCTTTGTGATGATAAGTGTGACATGGACACTGTCCATTTTAATCTCATTCATACCGGTACAACTCAACTGGCATAAAGCCAAAGATGATGTAGCCGGCAGCAATTACAGCGCGTCGGTGGGAAAGGCGGAAAACTGCGACTCCAGCCTGAACAGAGAGTACGCGATTTCCTCGTCTTTGATAAGCTTTTACATCCCTGTGGCCATCATGATCGTCACTTATACCAGAATATACCGTATCGCTCAGATCCAGATCCGGAGGATTGCGTCTTTAGAGAGGGCAGCGGAACACGCACAAAGTTGCAGAAGCAACAGACTCGAGTGCCAGCACCACAACACACTGAAAACGTCCATCAAGAGGGAAACCAAAGTCCTAAAAACTTTATCAGTGATAATGGGCGTATTCGTGTGCTGCTGGTTACCTTTTTTCATTTTAAACTGCATGGTGCCCT
The DNA here is from genome assembly GCA_026776945.1 of Isichthys henryi. Lineage (NCBI taxonomy): Eukaryota > Metazoa > Chordata > Actinopteri > Osteoglossiformes > Mormyridae > Isichthys > Isichthys henryi. Next base: position 19,483,683 of record JAODJX010000015.1, read on the forward strand.
TCTGTGACAGGCCATCTGCCGACCAGAAAGCCGGTCTTCCCTGCGTAAGCGAGACGACTTTTGACGTCTTCGTGTGGTTCGGATGGACAAATTCATCCCTGAATCCAATTATCTATGCTTTCAATGCTGACTTCCGAAAAGCCTTCGCTAATCTACTGGGTTGCCGTCATTTGTGTTCCAGCACGCCCGTCGAAACTGTGAATATAAGTAATGAACTCGTCTCTTACAATCAAGACACTTTGTTTCATAAAGAAATCGTGACTGCCTATGTGAACATGATCCCTAACGTGGTGGACTGTATTGATAACGAAGACACTTTCGATAGGATATCCCAGTTCTCACATCAAAATGAAATTGCCACCGATTCCGTGTGCGACTTGGATGACTGTGATGCAGATATTTGTCTGGACAGGATAACACCATTCACTCCCAATGGTTTACAATAATTGTGCAGGCTAATTGTTCAAAACCATTCGTAAAATGATATTGTCCAGTAATTATATTTAAAGTTGTTGTTATGACAGGCACATGGTGATGTCGTATTATTGTAATAATAGATCTAGGAATAAATCTCTGTAGCTTATCCGTGGGACGGATATGTTTATGTCTGTTTAAATCATTGCTTTTTAATGGTTAAGAGTTATTGATTTATTCTAAAGTTTTAAGCCAATACGCAGTATCGTAAGGTAAAGAAAACGCATCAGGTTCATTGACATTAGTGATTATAATCACTCGACATAAGTGGCCGAATTTATGTAAATGGAAGATGGCATTGAAGAAAATTCGTGTTTTCTGCAGGCAGTCTATTAATTAATATAATCCGATTAGCCTGATGGTGTTGAGGGGTACAAGGTGTCTGTGACATGAAGTCCAGTAGCCTAAATGGTGCAAGCCTTACGGAAGTCAAGCATCATAATGCCTTATTTCCTGAGAGAAAGTGTGCAATACAAAGAAAGGTATACAGTTTTGATGCATTATTATGAGGAATGCCAAATATGTAAGCGCCCTCCAAACACCGTCCCGCGAAACACTGCCAGTTGTTTCTTGCTAAAATATAGAAACGCGCAAATTTGGTTTTAATGAGTTTAAGCAAATTTTCCCAAATTCCACTATGCCAAACCTAATGTGAAGAAATAATTATTGCCATGATATCATTATAACTGTATTTCTTTCTTTCTTTCTTCCTTCCTTCCTTCCTTCCTTCCTTCCTTCCTTCCTTCCTTCCTTCCTGTCGGACTTTACCAAAAACTTTTACCATAAACTTTTATATTCATATGCAATAAGAGATTGGTTTATGCAGAACATGTAAGACGCAGAGCTTTGGAGTGAAAGAGCAGGATGCGGCTTGGCGTTCATATTTTGCCAGCGCTTCCGCCCGCAGCCGCCTTTTTCCTATTGATTTGTTTCCCTTTGTAAGACTTTGTAAGGAATGTAACGTGGAGAAGCTACGAGGCATCTGAGGCAAATTGAATCAGGACATAGAAATCTGAGCTGGGGAGGATTTATATTCTCTAGTGATCCGCACGCCGCATGTTTATGAAGGAGCTTTGGGTTTGTGTTAATTAAATGCATCACCGAAGAACGAAAGATGTATTTTCATTCGTATATTAGGATAGAGCGACCATCAGGGAGTTCTTTAGTATCTGGAGCTAACCTGGTAAGCAGGTGTAACACGATAAAAAAAATCAATAAAGGAATCCTTTTAACATATTAATTCAATTAATATCCTCCTGTCAAAGACTTTCGCTCCATCCTGGAAAACTTTTTTCCATGATTGTTGTTATTGAGTAATTCGTTTTCCCCTTTTCGAGGTATTTAATGATACTTCTTTCCTTTCTATCACTGCAATGAACTTGTGCATATTGTGAAATATTTAGATAATTCGCCTTTGGAATTAGTGTCTCTAAACTGCTCACGCTGTGTGTCCTGTGATGGACTGGCATGCTATACAGGGTATATGCTGGGATAATCCATCCACACTGAATATATAAAGTATATATATACACACAGATACACGCACAAGATGTTTTTTCATTTTTACTTTTTTGATTGCGCTCACAGATCTTTGTGGGGACCTGAAATATCGTCCCCATATCATCCAAAGTACAGGTTTTCATTACATTGTAGGTGACATTTGGTCCCTGAAATATAATATAAACCTAATTGAGACACACACCCCCTCCTGGAGCCGAGACCTTATCGTGGTGGAGGGGTTTGCGTGTTCCAATGATCCCAGGAGCTAAGTTGCCTGGG
>JAODJX010000015.1:19486035-19496427 GCA_026776945.1 Isichthys henryi
ATAATGGATGTATGTTTGGATGTTTGGATGAGTCACACACACACACACACACACACACACACATATATATATATATATATATATATATATATAAAAGCACAGTTCTCTCTGGGTTTCATACAATCAACACTTTGATCATAACTCCAGCTTCACAATCGCTTCTCTACCCATAATGCCACAGGCAGCCCCCGTTGGGTGCCCAAGATGTAACTTAAAATCAGTCTGAATGAGAAGACAGAGCTTTCTGATTCCAGATTGCCTAAGGGGTTTCTGCCATCCCGAGCTGTACGTCCACATGGGTCACGCTCTTCGGCTGGGTCTCCATAGTGCTGTAGGTTTTCACTGTCAGGTTCTCTCCAGCTATTCTGCTATGCAAATCGTAGCACCAGTATTGTTTTCTGGGTAGCCCGGGAGCTTTAGCTTTGCAGAACTATGTGTCCACTCCACTAACAGAACATAAAGAACATTTTAGCAGTACTGGAAAGAGCTGCCCATTCGACATCACAGGCAGCCACTGTGCCCTACAGTTCAGGTGAGTCCAAGTCAGCCAGTATGTTTCCCCATCTGTGAGTTCATTGACACCCCTGAACATCACAGAGAAAAGTCATGAAAGTTTATCATGCTCTCCATGCTGTCGATATCCAGTCTGCTCTTATCCTAAGGAATTACTCTTTCCCTTTCATTTTGTTTCTTTTCTTCCTTCTTCACTAATTTCACTGCTTCTCCCTCCCTGGCTTCTCCTTCTGTCATTCACTCACTTTCTGCTGTGTCTGTGCAAATAGCATTTCTTCATTTTTAATGCCACATCAGTCCTGTTTATAGGACATTGCTTCTCTTTTATGTTAATTCAACATCATTAATTTCATTCTTCTTCTGCCCGCTTAGGTGTGCAAGAGTAAATTGTTTCTCCTCTAGCCTCTGCACTGTTGTCTTCTCTTTATTTCTTTCACAATTGAAAGCTCTGAGCTGATGATTAAAACCAGCGGGTGGCTGCTTTGACTGATTGAACAGGATACAATGAAGCCCAGTGAAAGTATAAGACTATGTGTCCGTATCTAGTTATGTAGGAGCACCATATCCAGGGCTCACTCCAGCCCCGTGACCTTCATGACCTGTAATACGCTTCAGTCTGTCTGTGACCCCCTAAAATATAGTGAAGGGGGAACCAACCCCCTCTTGGAAAAGCTCAAAGAAAATAACACGACCCAAGACCTGTGTAGTTATTCGCCGATTGGCAAACGCTGCCATTTAAGGTAGACTGAATTATTTTCAGGTCTTGTGCTCTTCTGCAAGGTGTCACAATGACACATAAAAACCCAGGCAGGCCGAAAATCCATGTCACTGACTAAGCATTAATATTTCATCCATCCATCATCCAGTGACTGTCCTGTGCAGGGTCATTGGAGGGCTGGGAGCCTATCCCAGGTGACACAGGGCACAAGGCAGGGATACACTCATGGCAGGATGCCAGTCCATCACTGGCCAAACACAATGGGCTGTACAGAGATGCTAATTAGCCTAACTGCATGTCTCTGGATAGCAGGAGGAAACGCGTGATACAGGAAAAATATGCAAACTCGATACACAGAATGGAGGTAGGATTCAAACCGTCACGTCCTGTGCTGTTGGATAGAATCCAGGTTTACTGCGACCCTGTATTGGATAAGCAATTATTTAAAATGTGGGAGCAGCTGAAATATAGCATCTCAATGACAAATACAGTGATATAATTTTGACAGATCCTTTTCAAAAGGTCTTTACATCATTACCAACATCATTCTTGAAGGCTATTATTATTTATCTGCTCAGTCATTTTTGAACTGCTTATCCAGGACAGTGTTATGGTTCATGTCTAAGACAGTGAGAGATTACCATTTGGGTTCATAAAGTAAAATGTATATTTGAACTATGACAAAATGTAAATTGACATTCAAATGCATGCTGGGAATGGTAGTTCATCAGTGGCACAACAGTGCCTCACAAAAAGACTAATTAGATTTTCATGTTCTGTAGACAATTTTATAAAACTGAAAACCAGATTTTTTATTTTTTTTTTTGCAGATGTCAGCTGTCTACCTTCCATTGGGCTGCCAGAACACTGTCTTAAACAGTCATGGGCTCCAACACACTCCGTGTGCACAGTGCACCAGCCATGCTATGAACAAAACACTGTATTTTCTTGGAATTGAGTTTGGAATTGAGAAAAAGCCCTAGTGAAGATGAATGTACAGCACGGCAAATGCCATCGTGCATCGATCACCACAGTCCTCATTAACTTGTTTTTCTGAAGGCAGAAGTCTGAGAGCAGCAAGATGTCAGACAACAGGCAAATTTCTGAACAGCTCCATTTTGGGTCTTCTTCTCGTTTTATTACTTGTGCCCTTGGCTATTCTGAACAAAGGACTTTTTATTCCAGCACGGTTATAATATTTCCATCCAGATTGATAGCTTTCTAAAAATGGAGATAAATAAAAATGCCCATCAGACCACAAACCAAAAATCAGTCTTATTACCCAAAATTGTATTTTAATGATAAAAGAGATAAGAAAATTCAGAGGGGACAAAAAGTGCAAAAAAGAGATTAGGAAGAAGATTATTTTAATATGGAGAAAAAGTTCAGTAAGAGACACTGTGTCATGCGCGTGCATTTACACAGACACACTGAGAACACAGCTTACATCAGGAAGATCCTAAGCTAGACACCGCGTCTTAACGAGCATGGGATTGTGAGGTCATCAGCTAATGGCAGCTTCATAAACTATACAAACCTTCATTTTGGAAAATAACAGCTCTTTAATCTTAATGTTTTGCTCGGTGGACTTTTCCACAGCGACAGGAGAGCTGATAAACAGTTTGTTTACGTGTTGAATTGTGGGGTAAATCAGGCGCAGCAAAGCATCTCACCAGACAGCGTTAGTTCTCCTGAGCCAATGAGGATGCACCAGCAAGTCTTTCATCCTTCTACAAGGCTTTGTGGAGAATTCATAGCAATTTGTCATACCTCAGAGTGAGGTGTAGATAGAAAGCCACCCCAGTCGCTGTGCACACTCCCCCTATACCTGCTGAAAATGTCTTTCTTAGAAACATGAGGATTGAACAACTAGGGATCAAAGTCGACCATATCCCAGGAACCACGGCGACTAACGTAGAGCCACATTTAAAGAAGGTACCGTCTATACATTTATCCTGCCTGACATGGATAATTATTACGAACGTTAAATGAGTTACTTATCTCAACATTGTTTGAGCACAAATGATGTCATAGTACTCTTCTTACTTAAAGTATTAATTAACCAGAAAGTGTAAGTTACATACTGATCCAATGTTCGTCCATCATCAATCAGTCATAACGGCTCATGTATTTCATGCAGTTACTACATTTGTTCATGAGTAGATTTACTAAATTATCCCTCTAAGTAAAACGTTAGCAAACATCTTCTGAATGTATTGTAAGCAGAAATTCATTGACAAGAGGATTGAAAATCTAATTAAAACTGGTTTAAGGCAGCTAAGATCTGCTCGTTCATTGAATCTTGTCCACCTGATTAGCCTTTCAATGTAAAGCCTCGTTGTACAGACTGTGAGGACAGACTGTGAGGATAGACTCTGAGGACAGATTGTGAGGACAGACTCTGAGGACGGGCTGTGAGGACAGACTGTGAGGACGGACTCTGAGGACAGACTGTGAGGACAGACTGTGAGGACGGACTGTGAGGACGGACTCTGAGGACAGACTGTGAGGACAGACTGTGTGGACAGACTGTGTGGACAGACTCTGAGGACAGTGTTGCTGGCAGTTATGGGCCTTGTCTTGACTCCTAATATTCTTCTCTGTTTTCTGTTTGTTGCTCCTAACAGACTTCCTGTTCCATTCTCTGTTTATAAAGTCCACTTTCCCGTCTTACAAATTTGTTTTGCCAATGATAAAATTATAAGTACAGGATATTTTAAATAGAAATAATATAGAATTTACTTGGCTTTCCTGAAAATGCAAATAGTAATTTTAGGTCTGCTTGTCAATGAACCTGTTGACTTCAACAGAAATGTAACAGGTCCTACATACCAAGCATGTATTCTAGTCACACTTGAGGTATCAACTAAAGTTTGCATTTATAATGCTTCTATTCATAACCTTTTTGCTTCTGATCACACCTAAAATCTTAAGATTTTGTCACATTTTATAATTTCTCAACTTTCCATTAATGGTGAAGCTTATTTGAAAGTCTCCTTAAGCACCAAACACCAAATTAAATTAAGGAAATTACCGAGGAATTAGCTTGAACTCTGAAAACTGCTAAATGTTTATAGTCTCCTTAAGTGCCAAACACCAAATGAAATTGAAAAACTTGGTAATGAATTTGCTCACACTCTAAAAACTGTTAAATGTAAAAGATACTAAAATATCTTCACTTACCCACAAAAGCAGGGTCTTCGAGGTGTGACATAAACAGCACTTTACCGAACAGAGATATTCCATCTTACCTAGGAAAACAGTCAAGTAATCTGTAAAAGGCCACTCTAGCTTTCCCGTTCAGTGTAATTGAAGGTAATAAGGTGAAACCTAGATTTCTGTTCACCAAAGTAACAGACACGTTTGGCCAAAGCGATGTACAAGTGAGGAATCCCTCAGAGTGAGGGAGAGAGAGGGGCAGTATTTCTGATACATTTTTACCCATTTCTGTGTGCTGGGAGGGGGGTTGCTTTGTTTTTTGTCTCTGAAAGGCGAGTGAGGTGGCTGCCCCTGTTTGCCATTGATTCACCTTGCTGGCCCTTTAATGTAGATGTTTGTTTTATGAATGTGTATGTGTTTATTATCCCAATAATCCCCAACATGGAGCCAAAGGTGGCAGACCTGCATTAGTAGAGCTTCCTGTGTGTCGCTCATCCACACAGAGACAGGCTTCAGTTTGTCACTCACATATGCCTTCTTGAATTCTGAAGCCCACATTTACAGCATTTAGAGATGTCGTCCAGCTGTCTTCAGTCTGTTTATACAGTCTGGCAATGTCCATAGTCACTTTCAGTGAGAGATTAATGGACACCATATCAGTGAGACAGTACAGTGTGACAAACAAGCTGCTTCACCGCTCTGACTGTGCTAATGTAATGACCAGACCTCAGAAATTGGGAATTCAAATGCAGAACATCGCAGATCAGAATCACAGGCCAGAAGTTACTGTCATGGAACCAAGCAGGGGTCAAAAAGCAGGTCAAGGGATCAGGGACCACAGGCACACAGGAGAAAACCAAAGGAGAAACTCGCACTATGGGAAGAACTGGTGTGTAATACTGTAGAATGCTTGGCAATTGATCATAGAGCCAGTTCCTTGCAAATACTGAGGGATCTGACCTGTATATATGTACCTCAGAGGGCCAGGGGTAATGATAATGTGCTCCAGCTGTCAATATTCCAGGGAGTTGGATCACCAAAGAGGTGAGTACAGTTGTTGCTAACTTAGCCGAGATCAGGAGATTCAACGCGTGCCTAAAATGGTGGTGTAGTAAAGAGGGGTTTAGGTTTATGGGGCACTGGAAGACCTTCTGGAACAGGTGGGACCTGTTCTAGGCGGACAGGATGCATCTGAACCAGAAAGGAACCAATGTATTTGGAAGGCGTATGTGTAGAGTAGTTGAGAAATGTTTAAACTAGGGACTTGGGGGGGGCAGGGAGGTTAGTTAAGAATTTAGGTGGGGAGAGACGGAAAGCCCCAATAAATATTAAAAGTGGGCACTGTAAAAGGCCTACCCTTTGCGATCTGTATCTAAATGCTAAGAGTATTAGAAACAAAATTCATGATTTAGAGGCTTCAATATCATCAGACACTTACGACACTGGGGCAGCACTGTTGCCTCACACCTCTGGGACCCAGGTTCGAGTCTCCGCCTGGGTCACATGTGTGACATGGGGAGTTTGCATGTTCTCCCCATGTCGTTGTGGGGCATACCCCGGGTACTCTGGTTTCCCCCCACAGTCCAAAAACATGCTGAGGCCAATTGGACTTGCTAAACTGTGTGTGAATGGTGTGTGAGTGTGCCCTGCAACGGGCTGGCCCCCCATCCTGGGTTGTTCCCTGTCTCATGCCCATTGCTTCCGGGATAGGCTCCGGACCCCCGCGACCCAGTAGGATAAGCGGTTTGGAAAATGGATGGATGGATGGATGGTTATACGTTATTCCATAGAGACCGGGTAGGAAAGAAGGAGGATGGTGTTGCAGTATACGTAAAAGAAAATTCGCAGGCAAGGGATCTCACTGATAAAAATAAAAGTACAGAAGCTTTATGAATAAAAGTAGATGCTAAAAACTCAAATGGGCAAATTGTCGGTGTTGTATAGCACCTAATGTAGCTGCAGAGGAAAGCAGAATGTTATATGACGATATCAGGACTATGAGTAATAAAAATGATGTGGTGGTTATGGGTGATTTTAATTTACCTGGGATTCAGTGGGACGCTGTCTCTGGCTCTTCCAAAAATGAACTTGAGATGGTAGAATTAGTATAGGATTCTTTTTTTACTCAGTTTGTTAATAACCCGACCAGGGGAGAAGCCCTTCTTGATCTTGTTTTCTGTAATAACCAGGATAGGTCTGGTAAATTAGAGATTTTAAAACCACTGGACGGTAGTGATCATAATATGGTTAAATTTGAGGTAAATTTTTGTGTCCGATGAGCAAAGTCCAAAACAAAAGTATACAATGTTAGGAATGCTAACTTAAATGGTATAACACTGAAACTAGAAACTGTAAACTGGATGGAGTTAAATAGCAAAACGGTTGAAGAGGCATGGGAATTTTTTTAAAAGCTATTTGTTGCAAGTGCAAGAGGACTTCATACCTGTTTCCAGCAAAACTAACTCTAGCAAACTGCAACCAATTTAGTTTACTAAGGAAATTAAGAATAAAGTCAGGAGGAAAAGGGCTCTCTTCCACAAATGGAAATTAACTAATGATTTAAAAACTAAGCAGGAGTATCTAAGTCTACAGGTTGAGTTAAAAAACAACATTAGAGTCTCTAAGAGGAATGTTGAAAGAAAAATAGCATTGGAGGCTAAGGATGGCAATAAAAGTTTCTTCCAATATTTAACTGCAAAAGAGCTCTAAAAGCTGAAATCACTAATTTGCAGGATAGTAAGAGCCTTATAATTGAAAATGAAATTGATATAGTAAATGAGTTTAATTATTATTTTACACGGGTGTTCACAGTAAAGAACACGAGTAACTTACCACCATTTAGTATGAATACAGCGTCGTCTATGACCAATATATGTATAACTGAGGCTGATGTGGTACTAAGCCTAGCTAAGCTCAAAATAAATAAGTCACAGGGGTCTGATGGCATCTTACCTATAGTTTTAAGAGATGAGATGAGGGATATTATTAGCCAACCTTTAACTTTACTATTCTAGAAATCGTTATCTGCAGGTGTGGTACCTTCTGATTGGAAGCATGCTAATATAACACCCATATTCAAAAAAGGGGACAGAAGTAATGCGGCAAATTATAGGCCAAGTTGCATAACTGGAAAAGCTATAATCTAAGTGAAAATGCTAGATTACCTGGATTCAAATAACATTCTGAGGGATATTACTTGGAACAAATAAAAACATGCTACAAATAACAGTCAGCGATCCAACAGTCAGTGCTTTGTAATAAGCGAGGAGTGAAGGAGTCCGTCATATAGGATCGTTGTACGTCGGTAAACAGGGAGAAGGACAGAATGAGCCAAGGAGGAGACGTTAGTGGAGGGAGCCAACGGCCAGCAGCAGCTGCGCCTGCACCGGGAATCGCTGCGGGGACGGGGCCGTGCACTACGTTTAATATCCAGCCACCGGAGTCCTTCCACTTTTCAAAGCCGCAAGAGTGGGACAAATGGATCCGAAGATTTGAAAGATTTCTCCTGACAAGTAACCTAAATGTAAGGTCAGAAGAAAATCGAGTAAACACTTTGGTATATTGCATGGGGGACGAGGCAGACGATATCTTACGAGAACTCACTCTGAGTGCTGCTGACAGAGACACTTACAAGGGGGTGTGTGATGGCTTTCAGCGTTTTTTCATGGTCAAGAAAAACGTAATATACGTGCGTGCTAAGTTCAACTTGCACAAACAGAGAGAAGGAGAAGTGGATGCGTTTGTTACTGTATTATACACGTTAGCTGAACACTGCAACTACGGTGCGCTACATGATGAGCTGATCAGGGACAGACTCATTGCAGATGCATGCAGCTGGATGCAGAACTTACTTTGGAGAAAGCTGTCAGGATGGCATGTCAAAGTGAGGAGGTGAAAAAGAAGCAAGCTTCTCTGCGAGGTGACACCAGAGCACAGGCAAGTGATGGAAAGTCTGTGGACAGAGTCAGGGTGCTCAAGCACAGCAAGTCTGCTAAAAACAAACCCCAGCATGCAAGTAAGCCACACTATGCCCAGAACAGCAAAGGTAAACTTCACAGTGTCACAAATGTGGCAGTTCTCCATCACATCCAAAACGAAATGGTCCTGCAAATGAAGGGAAATGTCATGCATGTGGCAGAAAGGGACATTATAGTCTTGTGTGCAGGGCACCAAAATCTGTGCATGAGTTTGAAGGAGAAGAGGAGGATACTATTTTCCTCGGCAGCGTCACAACAGATGGCGATCCTTGGTTGGTCAACATCGACATCAATACAACAGTAAGGTGACGATCAAAATCGACACAGGTGCCCATGTTACAGTCTTGCCACACACTGTGTTTAAGAACATATATAAGGATGATCCACCCATGCTCTTCAAAGCAACAAAGCCACTCCTCGTACCGGGGAGCAGCCCACTTGATGTTGTGGGTGTCCCCAGGCTGCCCCTGAGGAGAGGTGAGAAAGAGAAGATGGAGGATATGTATGTAGTTCGTCATCTACACACTGCTTTGCTGGGAAGACCCGTGAGCTGTAGGCTGGGGCTTGTTGCATGCCTAGACAGTGTATAAGACATTAAAGGAAATTTACCCAAAACTATGCAGCGGTCTTGGAGAAGTGCACCAGCCATACGCCATAATGCTGAAACCAGGGGCTCAATCGTTCTCACTCAAAACACCAAGGAGTATCCCATTCCCACTGTCCCGCATGGAAGGCCTCTGGGTTATATGAGAAGTTGAGGAGCTGGTGTGCTGGCATCGTGGTAGTGCCCAAGAAGACGGGTGCTGTGCGCTCATGTGTTGATCTCACCAGACTGAACGATTCAGTTTGTCGAGAGAAGTTTATCCTTCCGATAATGGAAGAAACACTGGGATGGGAGCCAGAATTTTTAGTAAGTTGGATGCAAATATGGGGTTTTGGCAAATTCCCCTTATGGAAGATTCATCTAAATTAACAATCTTCATCACAACCTTCGGATGCTTTTTCTTCAAAGGGCTACCCTTAGCATAGCATCAGCTCCTGAACATTATCAAAATAGAATGGTGACAGAAGTCACAGAGGGGCTCGAAGGCGTGGTTTGCCATATTGATGATGTTCTGGTATGGGGTCGCACACAAGAGGAGCATGACGCTTGCCTGCATGCTGTGCTGGAGAAGATCCAGATCCTAAACACTGACAAGTGTGACCTGTCAAAGTCAGAGGTGAGCTTCCTGGGTCATGTAGTCTCCGCCAGTGGCATCAGCCCAGATCCATGCAAGACAGAGGCTGTGAAGAAGATGCAGGAGCCGACGACAGTGAGTGAATTAAGGTCCTTTCTCGGAATGGTGAACCAGCTGGGCAAGTTTATCCTGCAGTTGGCGGAGAGAGACAAACCCCTGTGAGATCTCTTATCGAAGAGAAACTGCTGGAGAGACTGGAAAGTTAAGGTTGGGGGGTAAAAAAATGTTTTCAAGATTGTGAATGAGAAGTTTCATGTTTTACACTATTCAAATATAAACTTTCAGGTATTAGAGTCTAGAGTGACGACAGGCAGCACGGAGCTGTAATTGTATTTGTAATTTATTTTTCCAAGCTAAGGTTAAAATGCCATGTGTCTGTTGTTTGGGTCAGAGTGGTTCAGGATTCAGAGGGAGCAGACCTTCCAGCCATGGGGGCAGAATAATCCCCTAAGGTCCGGCTGAATCAATATTAGTCTACACATTGATTCTAAAAAGGGGAGATGTGGTGTAATTGGATATTGAGATGAAGAGTCGGGGAGTGATGACATGAGAGCGAGGGTACGGACTAGTGGGGAAGCAGCAGAGAGGAATCAGAGACTTGGAACAAATAAAGACACGCTACAATAAGTCGGACTCATAAAGTGCTTTGTAATGACACGACAATTAGGAACTGTAGCAGCTTGGATCGAAAACTGGTTAACAGACAGGATGCAGCGAGTAGTTATTAGAGGCACAATGTCACAGTGGGCCTGTGTTCATAGTGGGGTACCACAGGGTTCAATTTTAG
>JAODJX010000015.1:19609016-19632935 GCA_026776945.1 Isichthys henryi
CCAAGTGAATGATTTCTGGAGGTGAGCACAATGCAAGCGTAGGCAGGCAACAACAAAACATGCGTCACAGGAGTTGTGAGAAAGACCCCTCCCCCCCAAAAAAAAGCAGGGAAGCCTCTTTAAGGCGGAGCAAGCGCCTCCTTTTCTATAGGCTGTGAAAGTGTTATGTTGTTGAAAGAGCTATTCAACCCTAACAAAGCACCAGCCACACCAAACCCCGACCTGATTTTGTCCCTAATTTCAAATTTAGATTTACCCAATCAGCACCTTTAAAGAGAAGTTTCCTTGGGAACAGACGTAAAGATATTTCTAAATCTATTTTTATGGTTTTAGTGGTCTGCTCTTGTTTAAAAAGTGGACGTGACGATTTTGCTGGTAAAGAAAGGGGGTTTCAGGTCTCCCCTTTTTAACGGAAATGAACAGCACTTGATTGCATCGTTTGCTGAAGTGTCCCCCGTCTTCAGTCTTGGGTAAATAGCCCATTTAATGTTGTGAATGAAATAGTTAGTGGCCCAGAGGAAATGGTCCTATAGAGCAGGGTTTCCCAACCTGGTCTTTTGGGACCCACAGACGGTCCATGTTTTTGCTCCTGGGAGACAGCAAAAATGTGGACTGTCTGAGGGTCCCCGAGGATCGGATTGGGAAACACTGCTTTAGATCAAGTCCTGCGAAGTAGAATTTTTCAGAGCTGGATGAGGCCTATCAATCTGATATTTGACCTCTGACCTCTGCAGGGCCACACTCCTCCCCCAATGAGCCGCCCTCATTCACAGCACCCCGATATGAAGGCTTTCGGCTGTAGTATGGTTTTAGTAAAGCATGAGGAGGAGATGATGTTGGCATCATCATCACAATGTGCTGTCTAACTGTGACTGATGCTAATTGATGGTCTTTGCAGATGAGGAGGAGATTGACGTGGTGACAGTGGAGAGCAAGCAGAATAAAGGGCGGCTGGTGGGGGGGCGTAAGCCGGTGACCATCACCGTTCGCGCCGACCCCCATGACCCCTGCATGAAGCGGTTCCACATATCAATCCACCAGCAGCAGCATAACTATGCCGCGCCGTCGCCCGACAGCCCGGTGGACCCCGAGCCACCCCGGAAGCGGGTTCGACAGGAAGCCCCGTCTCAGCACCACCAGCCGCAGTCTCCCTTGCCGTCTCCAGAGAAGAGCCCCGGGGGAAAGGCCGCCGCTGCAGCCTCTCCACCGCACCAATGCATCAAGTCGCAACCCAGCAGCCCCCAAAGCTCCGACTGCGAGGACTCAGACCGACGGAGGACCCACAATTACCTGGAGCGCAAGCGTCGCAACGACCTGCGATCCCGCTTTCTGGCCCTCAGGGACCAAATTCCCAGTCTGGTGGACTGTCCCAAGACCCCAAAGGTGGTGATCCTGACCAAGGCCCGCGAGTACCTGCGTCTGCTGCATGCCAGCGAGCGACACCAGGCGCAGGAGAAGAAGCAGCTCCGATCACGCCAGCAGCAGCTCCTCAGGAAGCTGGCGGACTTGAAGCGGTTGTGAGGCGATGGGTGGCCACTCCGGACCGGGTGACCAGACTCATGGGGATGTAAAAAAAAGTAAACAAAAATGTCGAAAATATGCTTTTTCACATGACACCGATGAAACAGAGAGAGTGGGATTTTTTTTTGTTCATTTTTGCTGGGGGGGGGTTTGATTTCTTTAGTTTTTTTTTCTAGTTTGTCTTTGCACAAGTTTGCTTTAGATCAATGGTTGTCTTAAGGGAGAAGGAATTGGTTGCTCGATATGACATGATCGACGATTCAGATTTCATTCGATAATGTGAGTGATGTGTGGTCTGCATACCATCCAAAGTTATTAAATAATTATAATCCCTTCTTCCTGCTCCATGGTCGGTGCATAGATCTTGCCAGGAAACCATGTGGGTTTCCTGAACAGAAAAGGCTCCCTTGCTAATTTAAGGAGTGTTTGAATTTTAGTGATGGGGAAACGCTAAGCAAAGAGTCTTTAAACTCTTTTAGACAGTTTATTTTTTAAACTTTTATTTTTTTCCACCTGAAAATCAAACACATTTCTACTCAACGTGTTTATCTAACCAAAAAAAAAAAAACCCAACAAAATCCATCTTTAACTTGTAAGACAGGTTTAGTGGTGTTTGTGAAATAGTTTATAATAATCGAAGTTTCAATTTGCGATGGTCTCTGAGAACAGTGGTCCAGTACACAAGCTGTCACCGGCACCGTGCACAGCTTTTCTCCCTATTCAAACAATCGTGTGTCTTTAGCAACATCCTTAAGGTCGTGTGTGTGTATATATAAAGATCTCTGTATATAAAATATGAATGCTTGTTCTGTATGGATTCTTCTGTAAATATGTATGCTTGCCATTTACCAGGACTTTGAAGGACAGTGTTCATTGTACCTTTAGCCCTCAGATGGTCTCAAACTGTTGATCTGTCAAAAATATTTACCAAGAAATATGTCAAAGCTTCTATTTTTGTTAAGAAATAATTAAAAAATAAACAAAATAACACTATTTACTTCAATCACACTAGACACTTTGTGACACTTTCCACTGCCTGTACTTTTTAATTTCACTTTTTGGTTTATTGATTTGTATAGAGTCTCTGAATAATACAGAACAATTTTATACTATATTTTCCTACAATGTGCTTGTGGAGAGTCGTCCTATACTCATTTAAATGTATGATTTTCTGGTGTCAAGTGCTGGACTGTGGATCTCGATGACATTTTGTATTAGCGCCTCAAAGACAACTGAAACTGCAGATCAAATGACTTGCTATTCAGATAAGTACTAGTAAAGCGATTATAGAGCTGAGTCTGGGCAAAAACTAGTCCAGACCCACAGAGCCGGTTGTTTTCTGATAGTTTCCTCAAGCAGAGACATGCCCTGACTCTGTACCGTTCCCCCTCAATTAACTTGTGGTTTAATTGCCCCCGATAATATAGGCCGTTGTGTATTATTACAGTGGCATCTGTACAGTCAGGCTAATGACGCTAATTGTTGGTAGCTTTAGAAGACTTTTCCTATTGGCCTAGGAGAAAAATGAACAAACTGGAGGAAAGCTTTTTAATCGCTCTCCTGGAAATCTTGAAAAGTTGTTTCAACTGCATCTCAAAGGTATGCCTGCAGGTGGAAGGCGTATAATATAATATAAAATTCCCTTTTAGCGATAGCCTTTATCCACAGATGTGTCTTTTCTGCTACATCTACCTGCCAGTTCTCTGTACCTCGGAGATGTAGTCGCAGTGTATTTTGGTCGAGTCCAGCACATGTCACCTTATTGTCTAAGACTGCAAAGTTTAAGGAATGGCTGTTGTCCGCAGATGAATTCATACTCTGTCTGGGGTTTGCTTGTTCATATCTGCAGTTGGGTTGCTTATGTGAGTCTAGAATGGCTGCAGCCATATGCTAGCACTTTCTGTCCAGTACCTCATAAAAACATACATGGAAAAAAACTGAGAAAAATAAATAATTAGAGAAAATGATGCTGCTGGCCTCTTTGTTGAACATGGTGACTGACTCTTTAATGTGGACATGTCAATTAAAGTAAAAAAAACAAAATCCTCATCTCCCCCTGCTTACCCTGCATGCTTAGGGTTGAGGGCAGGACTTGGGTAAGTAAAGGTGTAAGGTTTAAGGTAATCATAGTTCACAATGGAAGCCCTTCTTCAGGGTGCATTATGATGGTTCGCTCACAATCACCAACACAATGGTGTAACCTGTGATAGACGTTCCTAATCCAATCAGCTGTGGGAGACCATGATGCCTGATGATACAGAAAAATTCCCACTTTTAACAGGTGATATTTATACTGTTGTAAATGTACTTATATAAAACAATTTTGCTTTTAAACCTGGAACAGTATACGAGTACAGTATACAGTTTCCTGAAAAAAGTACCAATTTATACATTTGAGGGTACAATTACTTGTCACTGTGGCTGTTCCCTCAAGGGTCTGGGGCTGTTCCCTCTGCCAATTGTACAAACTTGAACCAGGCCTATATTTTTATATATATATATATATGTGTCCATTGTTATTATAGCGGGTAGGCAAATGTTTCGTTGCCTCGGTAATTTATTTCCTCGCCTAAATTGTCTACACAGCCTGTAAGAATTCTTTCCCAAATTTCCAAGAGATCCCATTAGCCTAATTTAAAGTGGAGAATATTATTACATGCTGGCTATAACATATAACTGATTTCGCTAACAGCACGTAAAATGTACAGTCTTTCTGGCAAGACCTCACAATTTGCTTTTAACCAAACATGATGGATTTGTTCTGCTACGCCGAACAGTTGAATTTAAATGATATCAGCACATTCAGGACCACCGGTGAGACGCATTATAAACGACAAACATCGTCTAACCGAGGGTCCTTATGCTGGTCACGGGCTTTTCATACACGCGTGGCGTTTCCACGGAGATACGTCACACAAGCTTCTCGCCATGGTAACAAGCATCCTCTCCTTTACGGGACTCAAAAAAATCCGTTTCTACGGCAACCTGAGCTGGGCTAGTCATACTCAAATCTTACGGGAGGTGCGAAGCAATGTCCACGGCTTCTAATAAATTAGTTATTAGGGATACTTGCACAACAACCGATATAAAATAAGTAAAATGCTGGATATGCGATTTATTTCTAAAGTCGGTCGTTGCAATAAGGATTTGTCGTGCAACTTGCAAAAAATGTAAAAAAAAACAAGTGTAAAGTTCCGCAGAATTACATTTTATGAAAAAGAAAACATGTACAGTAAATTCTTTGACGAATATGATGTTATTTTTTTGTCTTTTGATGGAAAATTATATCTCTTGCTTCATCTCATTTGCCAATTGTCAGAGGACCTCCGTCCAGATAACCATGGAAACGGCTTCCCGTTACCAGGCTACGGCGCCGGGGCGGCTCTCGGATCGCACTCCGCATGCCCGGCACGCCGGCCGTGTGCTCGCAGTGATGGCGTCCGCCTCTGTCGCCATGCGCCGCGCCGTGAAGAAACAAATCGTGCCCCCTTTGGTGGTGATTTTGGGAGCTACGGGCACGGGCAAATCCAAGCTCGCCATTGAAATAGCAAAAAGCGTCCAGGGCGAGATTATCAGCGCGGACTCCATGCAGGTGAGAGTTTTATTTTGCTACATGCGGCCGGCCTCGGAGGCCTGCAAAGCCCGAGTGTAAACTAGGAGAAGCAGCCGGGATATCAGTGCTGCGATCGGCCACCCAGCGGACTGTTAATCGGCGAGAGAAAACAAATTAAATACACACTGATTTCAGTCTCTTACAGTGCTGTCTTGTAAATTATAATCGTCGGTAGTCACGTATTCGCCCACGTGTAGGCCGCTGTTTTCTTTTCACAGGTATTTCTGTTTGTGTAGGATATGGATATGTGTGATTTTCACGCGCAGTAATCAGATATGTTTTGTCTTTATCTCGATTTTGTGGAAAAAAAAACTGATCACGGGTAGTCATGTACGTAGTTTGAATGTCTGAAGCTGGCATAGGTTATGCATATATATTTATATGTTATGTATATGCTTGCAAACTATTATGCATATTATGTTATTTATATGTATGCAAAATAGGTTATGCATATATATGTGTCTCCGCAGGTATTTCTGATGTTGCTCTGTGAATTTTTTTATCTGTGGCTTTATCAGCATTAATCTCCATTGTAATGCCGCTTTTCCAGAAATACAGATGGTGTGAACTCCGATGGTTATCGGTGGAGGCGCGTGATAACTTGGCTAAATAAATATAGGTCGTAATCCGTCGGTTGCTTGTATTAGTGGAGTGGATGGCCCTAAAGTGCCGATCCGTAGGGTGAAGTGCGATCGGGGTATTAAACATGGGCCCCGTCCGGATGCAGCCTGCATGACGGTACTGCCAAACCCATAGTTTTCATAAGACTTGTGGTCCTCATTTTAAGATAGGAGACGCCCGGCCCACCGCTAAAAGTGGCCGTAATTTTAAAAGGACTCCGATTAGCCATCTTCATAAACAATACTTGTTTTGTCGCATTTATGGTTTTAGTGCTAATTAAAACTATCATTGTGTATTTGAATGACAGGTTCCATGAGTCATTTTATTCATCATTATCATCATAAAACGGCGGTTCCTGTGCTTAGTTGCCGTGTCACCCGTCTGAAGTCAGCCGATATTATTAGTTTTTTAGCTTGAATCTTGCAGTTTCTCCCTGCTGGTAGTGGATTAGTTTATCGGTAGAATATTACTAATCGCTATTTGTTGGTGTTATGCATAAGTTGAATGAATCACTGGAGTTTTAGCGATGTGTTCAGCTGTAGTAAAAACCATGCAGCGTTGATCTAAGATTTCCCTTATGTTCTATTCATATCTTGATCCAAGTTAAACATGTAAGTTTGAAGTTGTTATTAAAGGGGAAAGGTCCCGTCTGATGTTACTGCACAAGTTTCTGGAATTAAAAACCACTGCGGTTACGTTTGTTGCACCAGATATATTGATGGCAGGCCAGATACGCACGAAAACCAGTTTCCTGGCCGTCTCTGTCGCAAGCTCCTTGGGACGTGTAGTGATATGCACGTTGTTGACAAGTTTATTTGTATTTAACTTTGGAATGCCTTTTGTCTGTCTTGACATTAGTCGGTTCCGTCAGTTAACTTCCCTGAGTCAGCAACGACACGTCACTATTTTTAGTACCGGCATAATGCAGTTAGCGAGTTGTGTTTAATTAATGTCCAAATCTTAGTGAGGAGTCCAGTCTTTTACCGTCTAAGAAATGTGAGCAGGCGGCCGTATGATTGCCCCTGCCTGACGGGAGGGTTGGACATCAGCGCTGACTGATGCATGCCTGTCTCTCCCTTGATGCTAGATGGTGGGAGGGGCTTTGCTACATACCGAAAGGAATGCTGGACTTTGGAGTTCCCCGAACTCCTCGGTGTGGACCTTTTGCCCAAGATAACGTGTAGGATCTGTTCCTGTCAAACAATCTCATACATCCCCCATGGAGAGGAACACATGGTGCTGGTGTGTGGTTTTTCGGGTCAGGATCAGAAGGTTGCCGGTTCGAATCCCGGGGTTAACAAAGAGATTTCGCCGTTGTGCCTCTGAGTAATTAAGGGGTTTAATCCCTGAATTGCTCCAGGGGCTGTCTGACCCCACTTTTGGAAAAACATTGCATGTCACTCTCGATTAACGTGCCTGCTAAATAAAGTTGCTGGAACAGGTGCTGAAATTCAACTGCTGATTTTTAACTGAAAGCCTGAAAACTGTCTGCGCCAGATTTGTGTTGGGTTTTGTTGAGCTCAGCGGATGTCTGGCAGTGGTTCATCGTTAATGTAAATGGGATTTGGCGAGTATGCTGTAAAAGTCAAGGCTATTCATAATATAACTAAATCAACGTGAAGTTCAGTGCAGCATAGGGCTGGATCATATGACCTTAAATCAATATCACGATTAATTTAACATTTTACCTCGATTACAATTAAAGAACGATAATTTTGTTTTTTTGTTTGTTTCTTGCTCTTATATTTCATTGAGAAAGACTGTACTGTGAATATGCTGAACTATTAAAGCTGGGATATTTTTCCTAATGAAAGACTATCTTATTGGAATGATTTAAAAATAATTCATGGAAACACACAGATGAACCATTTCTGGTTATCTATTGAATATTTCAAACAGCTGAATTCAAAGCAAAAATCACTTGAAATGGTCTTATGGAAAAGGTCACATTTTAGTTTCAATGTAAAAATCTAATTTAATGTAAAGTTCCCTAAAAATGCAGAAAATACATAGTTTGCATTGGGTGAAATTGATCACTATTAGAGGATGACCATTACAGCCGATTTTTTTTTATTTATTTTTTTTTAAATTTTTCTTTCTGTCTCAGGTAGATTACCATCAAATAGACATTTGTTTATTTATTACATGATTATAAGGCAATAAAACGGACAGAGTTCAGTGTTTCCCCTAAGTTTACAGCTTTCGGGTGGGGGGCGGGAGGAGCAGACGGACACCCACAGGATTCATGGTGTTCATGTGTTTCTTTTAATGACAACAATCAAAAAAACTGAAATATTTTTGTCTGCTTTTCAGGTGATTGACGCGACATATTTTCCGACGCGCTCTCTGTCCGCTGGTGGGAGTGTGCTCACCTGTGTCTGCGCGCATGTGTCTGTGCACGTGCATCGGGGCGGAGCTCCGCCATGCGTGATACAGAGAGCAGAGGAGAATGTAAATGCGCGACCATGTAGAGACAAAAATGACAAGCTGTTCTGTAAATAAGATAAATAACAAAATGCTATTTAGTTTGTTTAATAAAAGGACAATGTATAAACCTGTTCTATAGGAAAGGTAACCTTAAGTGGCTGTGATCTGGCGCTATATAGAAAATATAATTAACTTGACCTTCAAGAGGGGGGCAGGCGGTGCCCCTAATGTAATGGTAGGGGAAACACTGGCATTGCTATTTGCAAAATTTTATTGATTACAGTACAGCTATTTCAGTGGGCGGAGTGGTGGCTCTGAGGCTATGCATCCGTTCTGGTAATTCCAAGGTTGCTGGTTTGAATCCCATGATTTCCAGGAGTGATTCTACTCCATTGGGTCCTCAACCTGCAATTGCTTGGTCCTGGGTATGATGTTAACCTACATCCTCCAACTTACAGGGAAAATTTAGGGGTTGGTGGCAGGATTGAAAAATTGAAGGGGACAGTACATGAACATGCACTATGGAAAGTATTATAATTTTTTAAGTACTAAGAATTTTTTTAAAAAAACGAAGTAACTGATATGGGCAGGATAACGTCGATCAGTGGTTCTGAATGTCAGTTTTGATTAATTTTCTATGATTTGCCCAGCTTTAGTGTGGCACTTATGAATTAGTGCTGCAGAGTCATTATCTCTTAATTGCGAGAACGAGAATATAAGATTTTCACTCATCTCTACCTTTGTATCAAGTGATGTGACAAGAAGGTGTATGACTGATTGATTTACATTTGCTAGGTGGTCTTAATTCAGCCATTTAAACAGGCCCATTGCTGTGGTGTATTGGGGAATCCACACCGAAAGAATGCGGATGTATAGAACAGCCCTTTGTCAGTGTTGTGCAGAGGGGTCACTGTGTTCCCCCGCATTTGACAATGAACGTGGGTGTGGGTCACTTTGAGAATGGAGGGGGGGGGGTCTCAGTGACTCTTTCCCCCCCCCCCCATCACCCACTCCCCCCCATGTGAATTTGCTTTCAGAGGTGGCCCTAGAAGTGCACAGCCCACTGCCGGGAGCGTGTGATCAAAGACCCATTCTCCACCTCTTTGTTTGGTGGGGGGGGGGGGGTGGCAGTGTTGAGGCTAACCTAGTGGCGGAGGGCATCCATTGTACCCCCCCCCCCCCCCCCCCCCCCCGGACCCCGCCGCCCCCCCCCCAAAACCACCCCCCCCCCCCCGGGGGGGCCCCGGGGGCACCCGGGGGATACAGACTGGGACCAGGGTTGTTATGGGTGATTTAGATAATGGTGTCAGATGCACACATTTGGTAAAAGGGAGGGGGATGTTTCTGTGTGACAGATGAACCCCCAAAACGCCACCTACCTGGGCCAGAACAGAAGGAGGCGATGACAGCCAGGATGCAGCCAAAGCTGAGGTACGCCATCCAGGGCACCCGCGCCTGAGGTGGGAGGGGGAGGAGGAGGGGATAGGGAGAGAGGACAAGAAATATGGGACAGGGGAGTAGAGAAAGGGGAGAGGGGACAGGGAATATAGGATAAGGAAAAGGGGATAGGGTATTGTGGAGAGAAGATAGGAGACAGGGTATATGGGATAGGGAAGAGAGGATAGGGCATAGAGGACAGAGGACAGGGTATATGGGGTAGGGAAGAGAGGATAGGGTATAGAGGACAGGGGACATGGTATATGGGATAGGGTATTGGGGAGAGAAGATAGGAGACAGGGAATATGGGGTAGGGAAGAGAGGATAGGGTATAGAGGACAGGGGACAGGGTATATGGGATAGGGGATAGGGTATTGGGGAGAGAAGATAGGCGACAGGGAATATGGGATAGGGTAGGGGGGATAAGGTATAGAGGACAGGGGACAGGGTATATGGTTTAAGGAAAAGGGGATAGGGTATAGAGGACAGAGGATAGGGTATAGAGGACAGAGGAGAGGGGAAATGGGATTGGGGAGTGAGCAGAGGGGACAGGGGAGAGGGTAGAGAGAGACATTAGACATGCCTGAATATGATAATAATGTGACAATACTGTGCTCATCCCCTGGCAGTTATGGAATAATCCCATCCAAGGCAGGCTGTTGTATGACATAAAATATGGTAGCATGGTTCAGTGGCCACATAATAATGACCTGACGAGACACTCAGCTGCACTTATTAAAAAAGATGGAATGAGAAGAGTGCCCCCTAATCTCCTCAGGGAAATCGGGGCTAAGGACGCTGACCAGATCCTTCAGCTAAAGGGCTGGGACTTCCACATTTTATTACAGCCAGAGTGATTATTCACGCTCGTTAGGGCTGGAGGGGGCGTGCTTTTATGAGCTGGCCTCATTGAAATGATTAACCAGGCAATGGCAAGCTCTCTCTCACCAGACCAGAAAGCACACTCTGCAGTGTAATATTGTGTGTCCGGTTCACACTCGCCAGCAGAATGGAAAGCCTACTCAGACATCGCGGGGTCTTCATTCACAAATGGTCTTCATCTCAATTACTTGATTAAACTTTGAACTGAACTACAGTGGTGACAAAACTATTTTGACAATGCGATTGTCTGTCGATTGCTCACCTGACAAAACATTTGTATGTCAATTCAACTTTAATCTGTACTTTTGTCGACTTAGCCCATGACGTGAATTATGCCTTGTCGTCTGATTGCATCGTTATGCATGTCAGTCTGACTGTCTTATTGTCTTCACGTGTTGTTTGTCTGTGTTGTTTTGCTTTTAGTCCTGCTGTATCATCCATAAGAGCACAGTCAAACGACAAGGACAATGACACACCAAGACGACACTGATAACACAGTCAAATGACACATCAGGACAATATGCATAACTTTGCAATCAAATAATAAGGAGGACAACAATTTAAGATATGCACTGTCATCGCACACTGCCACTTTGGTTGTGTGGAATTTGCACGTCCCCCTTGTGTGTGTGTGTGTGGCTTTACAGCAGATTCTCCGGTGTCCTACCATTGTCCAAAAACATGCAAGTGAATTGGGATGCCTGAACTGGCCATATGTGTGACTGAGGGTGCACCTTGCAATAGTTGGTTAATCCATTGGTTGGTTGTTCACAATGTACATGTATATGATATGTCAATCTCACATTTGTTACTCATTTACCTTCTCTCACACAATATGTACATATTCTGCAGCTTAAGCTAAATTTACTTTATTGTGTCCCTTGAATATTTTTTTGCAGTATAACTATGTATGACTGTTGGCCAGTATGCATGTTGAGCTG
This sequence comes from Isichthys henryi, assembly GCA_026776945.1. Taxonomy (NCBI): domain Eukaryota; kingdom Metazoa; phylum Chordata; class Actinopteri; order Osteoglossiformes; family Mormyridae; genus Isichthys; species Isichthys henryi. The sequence goes on from JAODJX010000015.1 coordinate 19,620,459, forward strand.
ACATTTTGAATGTGAGACATCTATGTCCAATACACAAGGTAAGGTGTCCAAAATCTTCACCTGGAGGTTGAGGAAAATGGTGAGGAGGCTGAAAGAGGCGGCCATGGAGCTGAAGCCAAAGATGAGGAGTGGTCTCCGGCCAATGCGTTCGATCACAAGCCCCTGTGGTGTAGAACCAGAAGGAAGAGAAAGGAGAGAGAAACCTCAAGAGACTCTGCTAGTTAACATGCATATCCCATTGGAGGAAATGACCAATGACCAACCAATAAGCATAAAGTAGAGGTGGGTCTCACCACAACAATGCATGTGGTCAAACACTAACAAACAATAGAACATTACATAGAAACCCAGAGCTAGAAACATTAGGAATCTCACAGACAACACAGTAATCATCTGTAGCGAGGATCTGAGGCCAGTGGACCGTTTTACCCAGCACTCTGACAAAGTGCCCCCCCCCTCACCACCACCTCTGTCATCGAGACACCCAAGAAAGCTGCCCACTCAAACTGGGATGGCAGCAGAAATGTTTTTTCCTTTCATAAATAATGAAAAAGGTATAGTGTGATGCTGCAATGTTTTCCACATTCCACCGCCCACCCCCTCGTCTGTCAGACCCCGACAGACCCCCAAAACAACAGCACAGCCAGAACACGCGTGTGCACCAGGTCTGCGTGTCTATTTCCCTCTGCTTTTATAAATCTGTGCACATCTGTGTTACTCTCTCTCACACACACACAGAACCACACACAGTTCATATATTTCTAATTTTGCGGAGACTTTCCATTCAGTTCCATGGGCAAAACCCATGATAACCCTAACCCTAACCTTAACACTAACTCCTACCCAACCCTGACCTTAACTATAAGTAACCAGACAAAACATGAGACTGGCAATTTTAGTTTTATCTTTTTATTGTAATCAGTTTCCCCTCGTGGGGACCAAAAAAATGGTTTCCACAAAGTAAAAATAAGAGGTTTTTATCACGATATGGGGACATTTGGTCCCAACAGTATAATTTTTACATAACCCACACACACACACACACATATACACATATACACACACACACACGGACACACATATACACACACACACAGAGCGGCCCATCATGCACCCCAGCTCAGACGAAATGTTCCAGTATCTGACAGCCGTCATCCCTCCATGCAGGAATAAGGAGGAGCTCAGCGTTGAGACAGGTGACCCGTGTCTGAATGACACTGAGTAAAAACCAGCTAAACCAACTCTCGGGAGGGGGGGAGGGGAGACTGACGCTCTGTGGCTCAGCCCACTCCGAGGTAAAACCTGTCGTGGTCAATCGGCCTCAGACGTTCTGGGGGAGGGAGAGGGCTCCCAGTAAGGGGGAAGGCAGGTGGGCGATGCAGTATGCACCACGCCTGACACAGCCGGACACCTGCCCCTCCCAGCAAGAGAGTTCAGACCAAGCGATGCGGTCCACCTCCCTGTCCTGTGCACTTGTGTGTTTTTATCTCATTTCTGTTAGCCTGTCTACTCGCATGGTTCAGTGAGAATGGTGCTTTGCTGAGTGCATCTGTGCGCACGTACACATGCCCACACCTGCCTGAGAGGCGTGGTTATACCTGAGGGGCGGGGTTATATTTGAGAGGCGAGGTTATACCTGAGCGGCAGGGCCATACCCATGGGGCATGGTAGTGCCATCTGGCGGCACAAGATGTTCATTTACTGTGTGATTTTATGCACCCGTGATGCTTCAGTTATTTACTTGTTTTTCGGGCCTCAAAAGGCTCCCATTGTTACATAGTGGAACACACTGGCTGATCTGAGGATATTTCCAGCAGGAGTAATGTAAGAACATGCTGAGGAGCATATGGGATACCTCCCATTCAGCCCGGCTGGCCCTGGGGTAAAAGCCCTCCAAGTGAGGTATGGCTGGCTCATGTGACTGCATTTTCATGCCCCACTGATGCCCCCTACTGGTTATCATAGATGAATGCTGATGGATGGACAACAGGTCCATCACCAAATCCCCTGCCTCCACCTAAAGTGACCTGGCACCCCTCCCATCAGAGATGCCACTTATTCCTGTGACAAAGACTTCTTAAAAGCTTGTCCATTGACCTTTTAGCCTAGGCTCGCATCATGGTGCAATGACAGGCACTTTGCCCATATGCACAACCTACTAGATCTCCATCAGAGTCCTTTAACTACCATGCCCCCTGCTGGTGCAAAGAGCACATTACATTCAGGCTAACATCCCTAGAAGCAGAAGATCTTAAGGTGCACATCATCCTGCAATCACATGCCAGACGTCAGACTTCCCCTGCCATAGAGAAGCTAATCAACCCTTGAGTTAGGCTGCAGTTTCCATCAGCTCGCTCTACAAATATCTGCCCCCCGCCTCCCCTGCTACTTGGGGAACTGTCCTTCTTCCCGCACTGCCGTGGGAAACCTGTAGGGGCACCACCTGTGCCCAGCAGCCCCGAAACAACAGTGGCAACAAGTAGCAACACATTTTTGAAGGATGGCTAATTAACAGATTGCTTATATGCTGAGAGTGCTGTTACTGTCACTGCGGTGTCACTGCGGTGTCACTGCTGGGCTGATGGGCTCCACCCTAGTTGTCACCTCGATGTGACATCTACTAGGGTGACAACAGAGCATGAAAGCCTCCAATGAGAACGGTGTTCACTAGCAAGCGAGCTTAATAGCAAGCGAGTTTAATTAATGGAAACCTAAACAAACCAAGGGCTTGGCAAAGGCACATTATAGTTATTACCTGATGTATGAGAAACACTCAAGGTTATTGGGAGGATTCTGGGTGTGAAGGTGGTTTAATGTAAAGGTGTGGTTTAATGTATGTGAAGGTAAGTTTAATGTATGTGAAGGTAGGTTTAATATAAAGGTGTGGTTTAATGTATGTGAAGGTAGGTTTAATGTAAAGGTGTGGTTTAATGTATGTGAAGGTAGGTTTAATGTAAAGGTGTGGTTTAATGTATGTGAAGGTACGTTTAATGTAAGCAGCGGAGAGTTTCCACACTGGGAAAAAGGCGGGCCTGTGTATTATTTAGAAGGATTACAAGGTATGGGGTCTGACATGGGGGTCTAGGGGGGGCATGTTCAGGGGGTTGAGGGATGAAGATGAGCCCAGGCTTATCAGGCACGGGAACAATAAAAGAACGAGCTGATCATCTGTCCAGGGGACCAGCCGTGAACCTTTTCGACCAAATCAAACCAAAACGAGCAGGCAGAAGGCTGAGCTTTCAGGTGCATTATGGGTGCAAGAAAAGTCCAGCCATTCTTTACACCATTGGTTCTCAACCTTTTTTGCACTGTGAACCATTTTTTACCATGCCAGTTAGGTCGCAACCCTATATCAAGTATAGGTTTAAAGTAATGATATAATCAAGCATGCAGTGCACTCGGCAATTTACGGCAATCAATGCAAAAATCTGATTGGATGTGCCAGTGAATTTTAAATCAAGCATCTGTGGTTTGGCTTCTTGGATTGGTTGAGTTTTTACTAGTTTTGCACTAAGCATTTGCAGACCCAAGACCTGTTTATATAGGTTAATTCTAGGATTGGGGCTGGGAAATCTGATCGTGGATCAGCTTAGGAGCTTGCTGGTTTTAAAATGCTTACATTTACAACTCTGCTTCGCGACCCCTTCAGAACTTTCCACGATCCAGATTTGAGAACTGCTGCAATTCTACAATTCCCTGACAAAGAAGATACTGAGGACTTACGGGGGTGTTTTATGAAGGAGCTGTATGAAGAGCTGCTTTGCACTCTGACTGACATGTTTTTTTTTTGGGGGGGGGGAGCGCATCAGGGGTGAGGAGACAGGTGATAAACACAAAATCCCATCCTGAAAGTGACCCCTTGGGGTCTGCCCAGTCAGAGGCCAGACAGCAACAGAGCCCCTCCCTGTCGTACCTCCCGCTGGCTACGGATCTCATCTTCTGAAATCCCAGGAACATTTCAGCACATTTTCAGATTCGAGCCCGTTGCCCATATTGTCAGAGGTCAGTGATGAAATCACTGAAGCACTGCTTTGATGCTGAATTAAAACACAGTGGCCTGGCTGAGCTCTGTGGCGCAGATACACAGACAAAAGGCACCGCCCTGCACTTCTGCATGGGGGGGAGTGGGGCTACCCCTAGTACATCTGTAACCCCAAAGCAGCTAAGATCTGGGTATAAAACACAACAGAAGTGATGTGTAGCTCAGCTGGTTGTGCATTGTTTACAAAACATGAACATATGACTTTGCAAGCTTCAGATTGCCTGTCATTTATTTCTGTGATGCTTTGACGTGTTCTGTGATGATGATTGATTTTGATGCTTGGTGATATGACGTTTTTTTAACACTGTTTCCATATCCCAACCCATCACAGAGCATTTTTTCTGACCCGTGAGCTCGGACGCTCCCCCCCTGCAGGAGGCGCTGTCACAGACGACTGTGTGACTGTCCATCCGAGGACAAGCTTGTTACCTACTGACCGTGAAATCCTCATGTGCTCTAAGGCCACCTTCTTGCCGTATTGTCGTTTAAAGCTCCCTGAACAGGTCTCATTATTGGGGGTCCCACCAAAGTCTGGCTCAGACTGAACGTGGACTGACCGGACCCACCATCAGCTCTAGAGTCTATTTTAAATGTCACAGCTCACAAGGTATGTGCAGAGGATGCGCTGTAACATTTTCGATTAAAAGTACCTTTTGAGGTTCCGAGCGCAAGTCTGCCCATTACAAATCTCTACAGATTACCTCAGTTTTAGGTAAATAACAGCATATAACACACATAACATAACACGTAACAAATGAAAACTCCCTAACACTCCTGCCCTCCATAACGACATCTCCATAGAGACGCGTCTGTGCCCCAACAACCAGACAGAGACTCAGTGGAATGAATCCAAAGGCCCCTTTCTGGAAAGTACCATCTGCCAGCGTTAACGACAACATGACCAGCGGGTGACTGACAGTAGCGGCTAGTATTACTCACAAACAGCTCGCTGAGGGAGCTTTTTAAGGTTCCATATGCAGGCGCACTGAGGGAAAATGAGCTGTGGAAATGGAATTCTGCCAGGACATTTAGGTCGCGGATGCTTATCCACGCACTGCTTAAAAAACAGCCCTGAACAGTTTAATCTGCAGCTTTGCGAATGTCTGCCTCCCTCTTTCTCACCTGGGGAAAGAGCTGGACTTTTTGAGAAGAGGACAATTTGAAAAGAGGAAGAGGCTGAACAATTTAGAAGAGATTTGGGTGAAAATTGGAGAGAGAAACAGCCCCCACACACATAAGGCTGGGATTGTGTGGTGGTTGGTGTTTACTGCAGCCAGCAGGGCTTGGAGTAGAACTCTGAGCTGTGGCTGCTCTCCCATGGGAGGATTTCACCAAAAGCATCTGATGTTAGCAGAGCTCTTCATCAAACGCTGCCCACAGATGCGTCGCCGGGCCGAGATCCCACTAACCGCCGGGGCAGCAGCGCTGGTGACTGTCAGGCCGGCCTTAAAGCTGAGGGTCAGTGGGAACTCAGAAGCTGCGTTCTCACCACAAAGGCCTGCCGGCTCAGTCTCTGGGGGCGCTGCTCTTGTACCTTTGAGCATTTGCAACCTAAGTTTCAGCACAATAGAAATGATAAGTAAGAAACCCTAAAGCATCCAGTGGGCCAGCATAGACAATGACTGCAAACAGGCTGCATCCTTAATGATTTTCCTAATGATTTTTTCGGATGATTTCAGGTCTGCAATGCCTGTGTTTGGCCAGGGAGAGGCTCATGTGAGATATATTTCTGATCTGCACCCCCACAATCCATGCACTGACTAGACTGAACTGACTGACAGACACAGCATTATTAACCTAGACAGTGGTTGACTGAGACAGCACTGAATATCCTAGACTGGAGTGCCCCTAATTATCTGTGTTAAATAACACTGAGCTGGTCTTCAACCAAATGTCAATGGAGGACACAGGTGCATTTTGGGTAGGATAACGCTATTGCCCCCATGATTGATAGTTAATTGTACACTGGGATCCCACCTGGGAGCCTTAATTGTCACTGTGAGCTACACTGATGTCTGAAAAAGCCAAGGGACACCAAGCTGTCATTATGTTAACAGGGAGACAAAAGCAGAGGGTGTGAATGTGTAGGGTTACCCGAGGGCATACACCCAGAGCAGAACATGTGGCTCCAACTACATGTATTTCAGTGGTAAATCTCATAATGCACTGCATTACGACTCGAGTGAAACAGACACCTGTATCTGTAAAGATGCAGATAAAGGTGGCATGTCCCACAAATCCAATTCAGAAAGCCAGCAAATGTGATGGCCTCCTATCAGGATATCTTGAATTATTATATCCTTAAAACTTCTTCAGACTTGCTTGTTTTTTATCAGTTCCTTTCTGAAAATTGCTCATCCCATCTGAAGTCACTTTGATGGGGGGGCAGTCCTTATCTTTGTGGCATTTATTTTCCATAAGCCTCTGCGATGAGGGGGGCATGACTCATGGCCCAGTGACTCAGAAGTATGCACACAGGGCAGCTGACGTGAATTTGGTTATGAATTTTCCACTTTCCACTGAGTGGAAGGGACAAGGCACAGGTCCAATCCATTCCTGGGACTGGACTGCCGTCAGAAAACGCAACATGTTGGAAACTGACCTTTCCATCAGGGAAGAATCAACAAGACATTGTATGCAATGTAACAAATGATGCTAACATTTCACCTCAGTGATGTCCAATCCACAGATGCCATTACGGCAAGCCAAACATTCAAGGGACATCTTAGAGTAACCAATAAAGGGCTGAAATTGTAGAAGTTCAACAAGAAGAGAAACAGTGACCTTCGGCCTTTCAAGTTCATCTGTGGAAAGTTATATGTTTTGTGTACATCCAAGCACTGCTAATGACTGTGTTAACAGGCACTGCAGCCCGGAATAATAGTGGGTGGGGCCTCTCACAGAGGCAAGGTAATCTATCAGCTAGAAAAGGGAGAATGGATGGCACAGGTGATCAATGAAGCATGAAGTGTGAATGGCCAGTAAATTCACACACCTCCGTGCAGATGCCCGAGGAAGGCTGCCAGGTCAAACCCTTAACTCTTAACTTCTCCAGGGACCGTCTGACTCTCTTTTCTTAATGGTACATCCCTTTGAATAAAAGCAGCCCAATAAATAAATGCAAATGTGCATACACATGTTGGTGAAATATGGTGTTATGGTCAGATTGTGCGAATAAGGGATCGTGGATCATCTGTGACTCACGGCATTGAGCCAGGCGGTCACCTGCAGCATGATGTCATGGATTTTACCGGAAACCTCCACACAACTGTTAAGAAAAACTTTCCTTTGCCCCATCAGTCACTCAAATGCCACTCTATCCGAGCATGGGGGGGGCGAGCCACACTTACCGAACAGATGGCCGCCAGGGTCTCCACACCCCCTGTGGTCAGGGTGATGTAAGGGATTGTGTTCTCTGCAAAGCCCGCCTCCCGCAGGATCCCATTGGTGTAGTACCAGATCTGTCAACAGACATGAAAACACAAAGGCACCCAATGGATTTGATTCAAGTATTTACAAAACCAGTCTCCCGCACATTCCCACTGATGTCATGCCAAACCATGAAGACCATGCCCATTCATCCAGAAGCGCATTTCTGAGGTCAGGTAGTGATATTGGACATTAAGGTTCATTGAAAGGTGCTTGATGGGGTATAGGTTAGGACTCAGTGCGGGCCAATCAAGTTCTTCCACACCAAACTCAAACAACCATGTCTTTAAGGACCATGCTTTGTGCACTGGGGCACAGTCATGCTGGAACAGCAAAGGATCTTCCCCAAACTTTTCCTACAAAGTCGGAAGCAAAGAATTGTCCAAAACGTCTTGGTATGCTGATGCATTAAGAGTTCCCTTCATTGGAACTAAAAGGCCGAGCCCAACCCCTGAAAAACAACCCCATACCATTATTCCTCCTCCACCAAACTTTACAGTTGGTATAATGCAGCCCACTTTGTAGCACTTACATTTGACCATGAAATATCTAGCATGGAAGAAATTTCACAAACTGACTTATTGCAAAGGTTCCACTCATTTCAGTACCACGATTAAATTCACTGAGCTCATCAGAACGACCCATTCTTTCATAAATGTTTGTAACCCTGACTGCATGGCTGGGAGCTTGATTTTATACACCTGTGGCAATGGGTCTGAATGAAACACCTGAATTCAGTGGAATTCAGTGGACTTTTGTCCATAAAGAATATATATAATTTGTAATATTTGCACAACACAATTTGTTAGACGCTGACACTTTTTTATAAATAAATCTGTTACCTCACTCTTAATACCCTCAGGCACTGACAGCAGAAGTTCTAAGATCTTTTAAGTCGCTTCCAGACACTTTGACAAAAAGGTTACCATGGAGCCTGCAGGCCATTTTTGGAGTGAGGGCAATTTAGGAAGGATGCAGAGAGGCAGCTGGTTTAAATATCAATGGTTCTGCTGCAGTCACTAATCCCAAGGTCTAATTATGTGCCCAAGTCTTTGGTGTCGAGCTGGACTTGCCAATGGCTGCAGGGGTCCCAAGTTGAAAAGTTCCCCTCCTCTTCTCCGTCAGATCAGTAGCTTAGGTTTGTAATTGGAACTCACAGCACCGACTCAAGAATATAAGGCCAGAACAAATGATGTCGCAGCTCAGCCCTGCCCTGCTTGGCTGGGGTAAATTTAATAGAAGAGTGTTAATGCAGCAGCACCGGTAAAATCAGGGGGCACTAGGAAATGTGCTTCATTGCACTGACTATCTGTCCTCTCACCCAAGGGAATCTCTGACTTGCGAGTTCACAGCCATTGAAAGCCCTTCCCCACATAGAATTTAAACAACCTCCCTTTTTATTTATGACAAAATCATCCAGGAAAAAAAAGCATGCACAACCATTTTCAAACTGAGAGGCCTGATTTGTAAAAAATGCATCTGAAAGACACAATCGTGCCTCTTGCTGTTCCCATTACCGTGCAGATCCAGGAGAAAATTCAGACGCACATTGACTATTCATTGAATTTCTGCCATCTGTAATGCAAAGTACTGCAAAGATAAAATATTGAAAATAACTCATCTCTTTGGAATGAAAGCCACTTCTTCTTCCATGTCAAGCAGAAGTGGTTTTGAGGCAAGTGGCCCTTCAGTGCAGAGGGGAAGGTGTAGGCAGAGTTATGTGTGGGAGGCAGGGGGTGGGGGCTACCCGTTAGAGACAGCGATCGACCATGCTAGGCTTCAGTCTAGTTATTTGATTAGCAAATTGACTCACTTGGGACGCCATTTTTAGAAACTGTAGAAACCAGAGGTACATATGCGTACATGCACCAATCTGCAGGTGTCTCTTAGAAACCCCACAAACCACATACTGTAAACAGCAGAAACCCCACAAACCATTAACAGCAGCTTCAGGGATCCAGCCAAAGGTGCACATGACCTGCTAAGGCAGAATATCAGCTGCCCTCCGCGGAAACTGCAGCATGCGGCGAATCGCGTGTCGGCACAGGCCGAGGGGGCTGCCACCCACAGGAGCTCACTCAGGGTGCGCTGACATTCAGTCCCGTCCCCACCTGTCCCTTAGCCTGTTCCATCCATTTTCCCCATTGCATCCATTTACCCCTTAACGATGGCATCACACCATTTCAAAGGCATTTCTCTATACAACACTACAGTTTAGTAATTCAACACTGGCCTGTTAATTATTCATATATGACTGGCAGCTTCTGTTTCATTAGCTGGTGTACAATGTTTATTCGGGGATGTAGGTAAACAGAATGTCACTGCTGCCAGTTCCCGTATCTGCCGCTTCGAAGCAACACGTCATCTCATTTTTCACTGAAGTAAATATCACACTATCGACTCACAGTCCACCTCCCTCGCAGCCACCGATTTCCCAGTTTTTTTCTTTTATCACAGTTCACCAGTCCGTCAAGTAAACACAAAAAAGTGTTTATAAGGTTATTTTTTATTATCAAAATCGGACTTGGAGCATGGCACCGTAATTCATGGTAATGATTTCAATCACGGTTCTTGTAGTGTGACTGATAGAGGACTGAATAGGGAGGACAGTACTGCTCCAGAAGCCTGTCTCCCATCTCCCACAATGCACGGCGATCTGCTGAATTCACACAGGAAAAGAAAACTCCAATTAAAGAGAATCTTTTCCTGATGCTTTCACAGCATGTGCGGTGAGCTGAGATTATTACCTACGGGCCACTGCTGCCCAGGCGTACAGCCTTTTGTGCTTTTGAATGAAAGGTGAGATTGTTCACAAAGTGACTTGCTTTCAGGCAGCGCTTAGTTTGCAGGATTAATCTTGTTGCGCCGATCATTCCAAACAGGCAGATTCCCTCTTTCATCTCGCCAGCCACACAGGTGCCTGATCTCATGGCTGCGGAGGGGCATGGCCTGAAATTAAAATGTGCAAATGCTAATGAACAGTCCCGTCCTGGAACAGAGGCCAATGCGACTTGGCAGCTGTGGAGAAGGACAAGTAACTGACAGAAAGGGGGTGCAAGGGGAAATGTGAGAGACCGGGGGGCATCAGAAACTGGAAATACCACAAAGAGGTGTCTCCGGAGGTATGATATCCCATCATACTTAGAGTTAAGTATAACATGCTGGGTGGGGCCACTTTCCATTATTTCGATCTAGACTGAGGTACCTGTTTTTGCTAGTTGTCTCATACTATAACTGTGATCCTGCTGCACTAGTACTAGTCTACAAGGATAACTATCATGGCAAAGGCACTGGGACTGAGGAGGGTCAGTCAGGTAGGCAAGCAGGTTTGGGAAGTTTATAACTTCTGGCTGTCCCTCAGTCCTGTAACTGCCACGTGACCCCGTCAGAGATTCTGCTCCTGTTTTCCTGGGCAGCTTTTGGACCGCACCGTCCTCGGAGACTGGCCGGCAGGTACTCACCGCATTCAGGCCGCACAGCTGGTAGCAGGCCATGGTCACCACGACCGTGACCACCTGCCAGCGCACGGCACGGCACCGCAGCAGCTGGCCCACCGAGGCAGTGTGCATGGTGGTCTGGGCCCGGCTCTCAGCGTGGACCTCCTCCAGCTCCGCCGACACGTCCTCCTTACCCAGGAAGGCCTGGAACGCTGTGGGGCGGGGGGGGGGGGGGGGGTCAGGAAAAGAAGCTAAGCCCTTGTCTGTGTTCCAACACCACCACCCGTGGGGCTGGACGCCAACCTAGCGCGTTGTGACCCATTCGTGCATCATGACCAGCCCAATTAGCAGAGCACAGGCACACTCGTTATAGGGAGCAGGCCAATGGGGAAATCCCCTGCTGTAATTTATCCTTTAGCAAAATGTCAAAACCATTAAAATAATGGAGGCAATTTGGTAACTATGTTAGGAAGGTGGGGTGGGGGGGTCAGCATACTCCTGACCTTGAAGTAAGCCAGCCTAGCGCCCCCCTCTGACAGGCTGTTCGCGGGCAGAAAACACTGAGCAAGTGACAGTTGAATGTCACTTTGATGTGCAGGATCTCGCTGGTATTCGAAAGCTGTGTGAAATGATTGGGAGAGGCTTCCCTCCCTTTGTAGTCCCTTCATGTTTCTTCATGTTTTCTCACATTCTTACCACCATTATAATACCATGAAGCTGGTCTCTCTGTATCGCCCCCCCCCTTGTTCACCTTTAAAACTGCAGTTTCTCACAGATACCTAACGCCATTCAGGCTAGGGCCTTATGTAACCTGCCAAAATATCCCTGTAGTCATTTTTTTCTCTCACAACTCCTAAACAATAAATCTGGAAGAGAGGGATGGTTTTCTGATGTGTTTATGAAGCTGATGTCACGCCGCTTTCTGTAGAAACAGCACCTCTCACAGGATGTGTTGACGTTACTCCCTCCTACTGACAGCATAAGCCCATCCCACTGGCACATGGCTCCAGGCTGCAGGCTTAACTTTCTCACCGTCAATATGCTTTGTTCTGATTTTTTTTTTTGCCACACCCCATTTGGTGAGAGCTAAGCAGCTGTTCCAGCTGGATGCCTGTCAAAAAAACTATCAAATTCGTGGACATTTTGCAGCTATTTTGCCTTTAAGGAGGAGAGGCGAAATATCACACTGCCATGCATATTATGTGGTCCAGCTGTCAAAATCTTGGCAACATTAAGGAGCTCGACGTCAAGCTTAAAGTAACATTTAGACTTAAAACTACACGACCAACCGCTAACAGTTGATACCCAGAGTTAGTTGGTATTATGCTCTTTACACAAAGCTGGACAGGCACATAGGCTACCAGTATATCAATATCACTTCTACATATTAAGACAATATTGTACTGTACTTCAGTATTATTTGTAGAGCCCCATATCAAATGGACAACACATACGACACCGTCTGTCCTTAATCTCCCATACAGGATAGGGGCCATACTTTTAGTACGTACGCACGGAAGGGGGGGGGGTCTAAAAATTTGACCGAATTTTGCGTACGTGTGCGTATGC
>JAODJX010000015.1:19683033-19693933 GCA_026776945.1 Isichthys henryi
CCTAATTTTGTTTAAATAATTATTGCACACTTTCTGTAAATCCTATAAACTTCATTTCACTTCTAAAATATCACTGTCTGATATATTTAACAAATTGCTGATCCAAACAACCAGTGATTCATAATGGAAAAGCATGAAAATTATCAGGGGTGCCCAAACTTTCATTTCATTGTATGACCTTTCCTTTTATTTCTGCCTTACATTCAACCCACTCAAAGTTAAGAATGTCCGCACATGCATATATAAAGTAATACACATGCTAAACTTCCCCCTACCCCCCACCTTGATGATGCGCAGCGGCCGATCAGGATTGTTCCGGTCCAGGTAGTTGATGTAGCCAGACAGCGAGATGCTGAGCATGTGGCCCTTTTGCCACAGGCAGCCCAGCTGCTGGTCCAGGACATCGGCGCCCATGTGGAAGGTGGTGACGGCCACATTGGCCGCCACGTCCCACAGCTTCACCGTCTTGTCCCCGGAGGCGGAGATCAGCTGCGTGCTGTCAGCACTCCAGCTCACCTAGGGGGTGGGAGGGGGCCGTGTTTAAACATGCCTGACAGACGGCTGTTAATGAGACTGATCTCTTATGCAAATGGTTGCCTGGGGGGGAGGTGGAGCAATGCATGACACAGCAAACACAGGAGAGCATCATGGCTGCTCAGGTCCTGAGGCACCCCAGTCACGTCCCACCAAGGATGGCGAGGGCTTCACAGCTGGCACAGGGATTCATTCAGATGCTGATCTGCCAAGAAATAGAGCCTGTGGAAGCCAAGCAGGCTGTATACCCTGCACACAGGTCCGGATCAGCACGTCAGCAGTGCAGGGTTTGTCACAGCAGCCGCTATTGCTCACTGCCACCAGCAGGGGGCACACTAGCTTTGATCACTCAACCAACTACTTCATCTGCATAACCCCCTTAGATGTAATCTACAGGGGGGGAGGGGGGCAATAGGAATACAAATGACATCACAACATAGAGAAGTACAGAATTTTAATCCATGATGAATCATTGCAAAAGATCGCATGCGCATGTACCTCACCAGTACAAGACATGACCCAGCGAGGCTGAAATATCACTGCTGTTCATACACACAAAAAGTAGACACTGCACCCTTAACTTGAACAGGAAGGTCTCAACTGGATATTTACATTAACTAAAGAAGCTGAAACAGAAGTAGGTCAACATGCTGACTTATCCTGGTGGGAACGCCCCTGATTCAGAAAAGAGGTGGTACATACCAACATAAACACATACCAAGGGTAGTGACCTATCCAACCAAACTATTTTTAAAAAGAGGGGGAGGCCTCATGTGTATCTGTTCCCTCTTGACTGTGAACTAACACGCAGGACATTTCTGCTCCATTAGTGAATTTATCACTTCTGGAGGATGAAACATGTCAATATCCTGAACGAACGAGGAGCTTGGCTCCTTCAGAATGGACCAAACAGGACATGTGGCCTCCATCACGCCCCCCACAGGCTGTGACCCGCAACACCAGGCCCAGCACTCATCTGGAGAATCTTCTACATAGCTGAGCGACTCCCCAGCAATCCGGCCTCCTGTCTATCTCTGACCACGGCACGGCAGCCCCAGCACGGCACACTTCACACTCACCGCGTAGACGCCACCGTCATGCGCCTTCGCACCGCCCAGCGCTCCTGTCTTCTCCCCTGTCTTTCCATCATAGAGGAAAATCTGGTTGGAGACGGGAAAAAAAGAAAACATTACCACAACGTCCCAAACGTGCAGCTAATTACCTCGTCAACAGGCTCCTATACGAAATCCTTTGTTTTCCACATTTAGAGACAGATTTAAAGTTACTGAAGTCATTCACTCGGGGATCTGAACCAACATCCGTCAGTTTAAGGGTTCAGACCACTTCCTGTCTGTAGGGGTAACTGGAATGCTCACTTTGACATGCGCTGTTTTTTTTAGCCTCTCTCTGTGTGTCATTCCTCAGAGGGTTAGCTAAGAGAATGGGGGGGGGGGTGTTTTTAATCCCCTGTCCGTTTATGGGGACCCCAGTGAGCACACGGCCCATTTAGTGTGGTCTTGGGTTTTGCTGACATATAGAGAAACATCTGTAGGTACATCTCCTCCTTAAGATCAGTAGGATAGTGATACTGTAGTTTTTGGTTGGGGGTGGGGGGGTCCAGGAAGTATAATTAATGGCACCCTGCAAACTGCGAGGTAGCGTCAGGCTTGCCAAAGGGAACATTTTTCTACCATGACACTTTACCTGAGCTAATCTGGTAAAATATCCAGCTACATAATGCTATGATGTCTGGATTGATTAAAGGGTGAACAGTGCATGTAGGTTGGGGTGGGGGCTCACCTGTCCATCCGCACCTGCGGAGGCGAACCTGCTGCCATCTGGGGAGAATCGCACACAGTTCACAAACCGGCTATGATCCTGGGGAGATGGAATCCAAAGTCAGTCCATTTAATGAAAAAAGACAATGACCCCCCCCCCCACCACCACCTCAGTCCAGCACAGCTGGCTGCTACAGTGTCCATCTGGCTCACGTTTTAAAGAGAGGCAGAGACAGAATGGTTCCTTTCTTTATCAGCGCAGCCCTTTGTAAACATGCATGCATATTAACAGGGCCGTGAACACCTAAGAGCAGGGTGTCCCATTATACAGCACACTCCATCAATGTTTAATAGCATCCAGCGCCCGTTAAGGCAAGGGATTCCCCAGAAGGAAGCGCCCTCTCTATGCACCACAGGGTCCTGGGTCCTCATCATCCGCTAAGGGGAGGGATTCCCCAGAAAGGAGCGCCCTCTCTCTGCACCACAGAGGCCTGGGTCCTCAACGTCCGCTAAGGGAAGGGATTCCCCAGAAAGGAGTGCCCTCTCTCTGCACCACAGGGGTCCGGCTCCTCAACGTCTGCTAAGGTGAGGGATTCCCCAGAAGGGAGCGCCTTCTCTCTGCACCACAGGGGTCCGGGTCCTCAGCACCTACTAAAGCAGGGCTGTCAAACTCCAGTCCTGGGGGGCCGGAGCCCTGTGTAGCTTAGCTCCTTCCCTGTTCCACCACAAATTACTCAAGAGCTATGTGGTAATTAGGACGAGGCATTTAATCCAGTGTGTTAAATAAGGGGAAACCCAAATATGTGTAGGCCTCTGGCCCTTCAGGACTGGAGTTTGACACCCCAGTGCTAAAGGGAGGGATTCCCCAGAAGGGGGCGCCCTTGTCGCAGACTCCAGTAAAGGGCTGGGATAGTCTCGGACTGTGGGCTGTGGATACCAGCCGAAAGTAGGAGGTGTTATTTATCAAGGCCTGTCTGGCAGACACAGCCCACCCAGCAGGCCTGCTGAGGACTGGCCCTGAGCCCGGAAGCTTCCAACCAACAACAGTCAGTGCAGAAAATCAAGGGGAGGAAAATGTCCCCCTTCCTGATCTGCTGAGCCAGTAGTGCTCGATCAGCCTGGATGTCAGTCACTAGTGTAATACCTGTCCAAATACAGCCGGCTGGGCCCCTCCCCCCATAAACACTCTACATTTCCACAATTCTTGTGCAGTGGCACTTCAGTACTACACCAGCTGTACTACATCCCCCGCAGCAGGTCAGCAGCTGTCAGACCCTCTACACGTCCAGCCACAGGTTACATTCCAGACATACTCAAGCTGAAAAAGGGGACACTATCAATTAATCTCACTTCTGGCACTTTTTCTGTACATTGATTGGTTCAGAACTATGTCCATCAAACTGCATATCCAATGAGAACAGATCCAATACCAGGAAACACAGGAAATCAGAAAGTAGACACACTACCAGGACGACAGTCGAACTTAAGGAACATACAAATCACAGAGTCGAACCCACAACCCTGGAGGCAATAAGGCTCCTCACACAGCTAAAGTTTAACGTCTCATTGAAACAGAAAAGAGAAGTCTTGATTGAGGTGAGCATGGATGCCTGTCAGAGACGGCCTGTAGGGGGCATGACTCACGCTCATGGTGAACTTAAACTTGAAGGGTGGCCCCTCGAAGAAGGCGGAGCAGTTGTCATCGCTGCCGGTGATCAGGCGGTACGGCCGTGTCTGCTTGATGTCCACGCTGTTGATGATCTTGTTGTGCCCGGTGATCTCGCCCACCGAGGAGCCAGTGTCCCACAGGAAGACGGCACCAAACCTGCCAGCATGGGGGGGACCACAGCCGGGACAATTACCTCTCACTTGCTCTCAGTCCCCCTCTGCACACATCAGAAATGGCCACTCTGAAGAAATGAAATTCCCTCCAGTGAAAGGCGGGTCAATAAGAGCGAGCTACCACACTGGGGAGGCCGCATCAGGCAGAGCTGCTTTCCATGCCGACCAACATTAAAATTTATGTTTTACCAAGCAGTTAATTAAACACAGACAATAAACCAGGGGTGGCCAATCTTACCCACAAAAGGCTGGTGTATGTGGATTTTCACTGCAACTCCCTAATTAGATTAATTAGAGGACTGATTGGCTGAAGAGTCCTCACACCCGAATGTGATCAGCAGACCTAAAGATTATCCCAAAAACCTGCACACACACACCGGCCCTGTGCAGGTAAGATTGCCCACCCCTGCGATAAACCCACCACCTGTCACAGACACCTTAAAAAATTCATTACAGGTAACCATCGCCAGAACTGAATTATTCATTGCTGTGGGCTACTTTTGCAATTCAAACTGCAGTATTTAGCTTAACCCACCATTCAGCTAATTAATTATTACAGCACTTTAGAAATGAGGTGACCTAATCTTATAATTTGTCAAAATTCACTATACTGAATGAAAACACTATGACAAAACCCATGGCAATATGCTAGCACTGACAGGAGAACAGAGGACGAGACCTAAAGACCAGCCAGTGACAGTTTTAATTATTATGGGATGTTTGACAGGCCACGCCCATCAGCTATAGCACTTCCAGGTTATCGAACAGTCAATGGCTGAAATACCATTAAGGATCCAGAGCACGGCTTCCATTTGTCACACAGCAGTGTGACTATGTGAAAAAAAGAAAAAGAGTTCGGCGCATTATTGGGCTCCTGCACTAAGGGGATAACTCCGGGGAGCCACGTACACCAGCCCAAATTTTCTCTGTGTTCTAGAGTCTTCGCTGACACAAAGACAGCTTCGTAGCCAGAAATCCTACCAGAAAAGGAAAAGCACGGCAGATCCCACAGAGATTAAGAGCGACACAGAAGGCTCAGTGTGAAGCCCGGGTGTGTTCGGTTTACTGGGTCGCAGAACAGTTTTAAAATAGACGCCCCCTATGGGACTCTTCCAGGAATGATTTTCTCAAATATTCATCATTCCATCTGACTATATCCCTGTGCTGCAGAGAGCAGTGGTAGACCCTCTTCTGGCTCTGAATACATTACTGTCCTACAAAGTATTCATTACTTACTTCAGACGCAGATGGTCGCCCCTTATTTGCACTGAAATAACCCACTTAAAAGCATTTTAAACTATCTGGGCGATTCTGCATGAAATGTAACCTCTAGGCAAATTAGGATAACCTAACACTTAGAAAACAGACAATCCCTCATTCAAAGTATTTACACTGGCAACTGCCTGAACAAACTGTAAGCATCTCTGCTGAGCTGACTCTCGGCAGAGGGTACGGACCGCTGCCGCCCGGCCGGAAAGCAGGCCTCTCCACAGCAAGACTCACTTTTCCCTGCCTTCCCCCACCATGGCGATCCGCTTGCTGTCCTCCGTCCAGGCGATGTCTTTGACCTTGCCCGAGAAAGGCTGGTACTCATACTTCAGCAAATGTTCCTTCTGGGTGGTGTCCCAGATACGAATCTTGCCCGAGATATCTGCATATGGGAAGTTTCAAAAGTTTTAAACAAAGACCACTGAAAGAAAGTGCATTCTTGGGGCTAGCCAGCACACAACCCCCCTGGAGCAGCTGGAGTTTTGGGGCTTGCTCAAGAACAAAAAATGATTAAGCTGCCAGCCACTTCATTTCAACAACCTTCTGAATATGGGGCCAGATCTGCGACCCACTAAGTGACACATAACCCTTAAAACATTTTAAACTGACACAAAGACTGAGCAGCCTTTTCGTCAGACAAATGAGCAGAGATTCAGAAACCCTGAGATGTGGCGATTACAACAAAACAGCAGATTTACAAGCAGCACGTGCACAGCATGGCTACCCTACCTGCAGAGGCAATGTAAAAGCCACTGGGAGAGTATTTGGCCACAGTGACCTGGTGGGGGTGTTCCGTGTAAATGTCTGCGATGGCAGAATTCTAGAACACAAACTGGATGTTATCCAATGGCAACTGAGAGAGGAAAATAAATAAATAAATCGGGAATGAATTACATCTTATACACCCTGACAGAACTCAAGTAGAGTTAAACTTGAATTGTATCAGCAAAATCAACAGCCCTTTAACAACAGCTTAAGATCATATTATAACTACTGCTACTAATGTATCATTATTATCATTACCACCATTACAGAGCCAAAAATAATACAAAAAACAGCTTAAACAAAACATACAGCAGGGCATTAGTGAAGGCAGTTAATTTGGGGGCAGTGACCAGAGAGACCTATAATTAAAAAGTGATACATTGCACTCATCCCCAACGGCAATGCTGAGATCCTGATAAAGGGACCACCTGCCATACTTTATAGCAGAGAGAAACCCCTGTGACCTCCAAACATCACTCTTAAAAAAAAAAACACTCCCATTCCAGCTCGAGAGATGGGTGCCCAGAGCAGAAAGTGCGGCCGAGCTGCCTACATCAATGTTCCTGATGATGACACTCTTCCCATTGGTGTAGAGGAAGTTGTTTCCCTTGGGGTCACCTCCAAGGATCTTGGAGACACCCCTCTCCATTTGGGGGAGGCTGGCAAAGACTTTCTCTGGGTACAAAGGGGAAAGAGAAGGAAGGCCATCATCAAAAAGCAAAGCATCAAAGTCACCTGTTATCAGCAGTCAAGGTGCCCAGGCTCCTAACGCTGAGTCTGTGCTTTCAAAAATGACAGCTCTTCATGCAGCCAAACAAAGTCAACAGAAAAGCCCACAGTTAAATGAACATGCAGATTTCGTTGTGTAACACAACAAATGGGAGGCATTCACACTTGGTCGGGAAGCTAAAATGTGTCATGACAGCGGTGGAAATCCCAGAAATACTCTTCATGATAGCCAGGGAACTCTGAAGGCAGCTCAAGGAATCGGGACAACCGGAAGATATTAAAAAGTACCCGTTTCCTCGCAGACTTCTTTATAGGGAACTAAAATACATAAACGATGGCGTTTGTGGAGACCACATCAGATGACCGCTACTTTCATTCTCTGATCAAAGCTGAGGGACCGATTCGCAGAAGCTCTGCAGAAAAGCACAGTTTTTTTCTGGGCGTTAATGTTAACTGAAAAAATACCTGAACAGGCACGAATAGGTTCGCACGTTTCCGCATTGTAACAAATTACAATCGGTTCAGCTCAACTTCCAGTGGGCCGACGATCGAAATAAAAATGGCCGGGTTTGTTTTGTTTTTACGGGGGTGCGAGAGATCTGGCAAAGGAGTAACGAAACGTCGCCGGTCGGACACGCATGCAGTCCGCAAAGCCCACCAAGAAGTTATCCGACAGGGCGAGGCTCCTAGCTCCTCGGGAGTCCGCTCGGCCGGTAGCTGCTGCCCGGGATAACATAACACTTACACACTGCAAGTATTAATCACGATGTCAGGTATGCAGTAAGCCAACCGATCGGCGACTTACTCAGTTCGTACGACATGCTGACAGGCGCCGCAATAAGCTCTTCGTACGGATGAATAGTCAGTAGAGCCTCCGTGCTCAGACTCCCTGCTCGAATTCCTGCACCACCGACTCGGCCCGGACTCGCCCAGCTGCACCAACGCGGAAGAAAGTGTCGCGCGCCGCGCCTTTAGCCATATATGGTAAAGTCGGCCGCGGCGCGCGCGCCTTACACGCTCTCTCAGGAAGTGACGTCTTCCTCACGGCCTAGAACTGGGAAGCTATGAATGGGGGACTGTTTCTTTATTATTATTCTTCTTTTTATTATTTATTCTTCTTATTATGTTCACTACATTGTAGTTATAAAAACGTTGTAACCACCACAAGATTACATTTCATAACACGTTCTGTCTGCAATTACTCAGGTCTATGAAAACCAAAGGGTAAGGCACTGCAATTAGCAGCGATGCCTAAAGCAGACGCATCCACCATTATTTTTTACATTTACCCTATGTCCATGACATTCGCTGTAAGAGTCAAGTTAAATGCCTTTTTTTAAGAGCACGCGTATTCTAAAGGACTGAAAGCATTAATAAAGTACATAATTAGAAGTGTCTCTAAAATATTTATTTATGGAAAATTTCAAAAACGTATAGGTTGCTCAATTCAATAACATTACATATGAATCTGACTGTTGCGTGAGAATAACACTTCATTAAAACTGCTGTCAACTTCAATTTGAGCTATTTATAGAATAAATACCGCAAATATGTAGCCTAACTAAAAATGTAATAGTATGCTCAATGAACCACAATACAGGGATTTACACTAATGAAAGAACATTATACAAAAGAATTGCCTTACAATGGGTGCTATGGAGGCTCAGTGAGTAGCATATACCTCTACAGCATGTTCCCCATGCTGTGTGCCGTTCTTCTTGGTACTCCAGTTTCCTACTGCAATCCAACGGCTTGCAGTTAGATTAAATGGCACCTATAAATTGCTTGCAGTGTATGATTGTGTGCTTTTCCGTGCCCTGTGATGGAGTGGCGTGCCACCCAGAGTATTCCCCAGCCTTGTTCCTTGTGCTGGCTGAGATTGACTCCAGGCCACCTTGCGACCCTGACTAGGACCAGTATTTGTAAACTGGATGATGAAGTAAAAACCAGATTTTTTTTCCCAATGGACATAATTATAAATTAATAGAATTACAGTTGGTCATAATAACCGTTTGCTAAGATAGGAAATTTTTAGCTAGTATCAGAAAGATTTGGGGCCACATACGGGCATGAAACTACTGTAGATTGCAGCCTGAAACTCAGACAAGCACAGAAAACGTGGGACAGCCGGCATTGCACCAGAACTTGCCTTTAACTGTGATCATAATCCAGTCACTAATTCAGGAAATTCAAAGCAGCTATAGCCCATATGAAGCTTCTAGTGTCATAAAACTGATTTCTGAGCATATTCAGTAAAATCATCCATCCATCCGTTACTTATCCAGTACAGGATAGCATGGGGGCCTTGAGCTTAAGGCATAAGGCCGAGGATAATCGTGGACAAGATTTCTAAGCAAAATACATTACATGGTTATTTTTATATATTTAGCAGATACATTTGTCCAAAGCAGATGAGGATCAAAAAGCAGGACTTTGGTCAGGGGCTCAAGGGTGCCATGTACAACATACACATCTATCATCCATATATTAAACTTTTTAAATCCATGGATGGACTCTCACACACTATGGATGATTCAGAGACATCATTTCTCGTGATTACATATCTTTGGAAAGTGGGTGAAACCCACACAGCACAGGGGGAACAAGCAGACCACCCACACATCACAGGGGGAACAAGCAGACCACCCACACAGTTTGCAGATGGGGTTTAAACCCTCAGTCCTGAAGATGTGAGGTGATGTGCTACTCACTGGGCCACAGTGCCACCCCAATAAGCCCCCTGAAACACTGATTCATTTATAGGGAGGCTATTACATAAATGTTAGCACAGTTAGGTGATATAAGTGAAGGTCATTCTATTATAGTGTCATTAAAACTGCATAATGCAACATTCTATTTTGTATCCTCCTTGTAGCTGGCAGTTTTATTCTTCTTCTTACTGTGCCAGGAGTGGAATGCTAACAGCTCTGCTCAAAGACTGAAATAGCTGAGCTTTCAAATACTGCAGACAACACATAAAATGTTCAGTATGTTTTATTTTTTTCTCATTGAACAAAGCATCAAATATTTTGAAAGGTAGTTTCTGAAAATTTATGAATACAAAATTTGCCAAAAATAAAAATTAGATTTATTATAAGGTCATGGTCAAGGTCAAATTTATTTATAAAGCACGTTTAAAACAACCAAGGTTGACCAAACTGCTGATCAATTAAAAAAATTCAGGTATAACAATAAATATAGATAAAAATAAATTAAATATCAACACATCAGCCACAACTCGTATTAAAGCTAATGGGGGAAAAAATGATTATTTAACAGAGACTTACAAGTCTAAAGAGCTATATAAGGACTGGGCCATACTAATCTCCAATGGCAGCGTATTCCGCATGAAATAAGTGTCATCTTTCTCCTTCTTGTAATCAAAAACCACAAAGAGAATTCTTTAATTAAAGGAGAAATAAAAACTAATTACCAAACATCTGGAAAACGTTTAGTAGCCTACATGTATGATGCTGCTTTGGAGGACGTCACGTATTATATGTCTCTCCAAGGGGACCAAAACATTTTACGTGGCTTTTCTAGATCGAGGGGGTCTGCACCCCTAAGCCCCCCGACGTGGAAGAGTCGACTGCATAGCATGTTCAGGTATGTAAAGTACATAATGCTTGATAATGATAACTATGTGACTGGTTTATGTATTCATTATACTGTACATTTTCATTACATTTTATGCTATATCATATAGGTGTGTAGTAGGCTATGGCAGCATTTCTCAAACTATGGGCTGCGGATCGGTGCCGGTCCGTGAGAGTGTTCCTGCCGGTCCATGGAGCCTCGCTTCTGCACCAGTCAAAATTCAGTCAGATCAGGTCAGGTATTATAATAATAATAATAATAATAATAATAATAATAGGGGAGGCATGGTGGTGCAGTGGTTAGCACTGCTGCCTCACACCTCTGGGACCCAGGTTCGAGTCTCCGACTGGGTCACATGTGTGCGGAGTTTGCATGTTCTCCCCATG